>JAVHNF010058311.1:0-13418 GCA_034783455.1 Micropsitta finschii
CATCCTATGCGCACAGAGAATCTTTAAGCAAGAAAGTGAGCTTCAGATGTGTTTGCTTAATGTAATTCAAACAAATTCTAAGCAAATGGATTAAGCAAATAATTTTCCTTTTAAATGATTTAGAAACTGGTGGTGATAATGCAAAACAGAGGCAGGAACAGTCTTCCACGTGCAGTAATTTGACACGGCAAGTTGAGCTAGCTGTTACTTCACACACAGAATCTCACGTACCAAATCTTTTCTGAGTGAATTCAGGTAGCGCCCGAGTGTGAATGGTCATATTTAATCTTGTCAGTGACATTCTAAATGCTGTACACTTTGAGCTACCCTGCTTTAAAGCTGTGTTCCTTTAACCCGTGCTGTTATTGTCTGCTGCAGTTGTTGACTCAGTAGATTTTCTGATGTGGTCTGGGAATGAGTTCTTTTGGACTTTCACATTATCATATTACAATATAGACCACAGATTATTTATACTGGGGGTTAATTGCATCATCTGAATGGAATTCATTTTCCATTGTATCTACAAGTTTCCATTTTCAAATAGTATTTTTTTTAATGAAAATTCAGAATAAAATGGCATTGATTCCTAAAGCAATGAGCTCTACAGCATGATTTTTTGTATATGCTGGTTTTAAGCAAACACATTTGATTGTAATAATTAACTGGGAATTACTAGTACAGGATGAAATGTATCACTTCTGAACTGTAATGGAATATGGACTCTGTCCAGCTAAATGTAGCAGATAAATAAAATAAATAGTATTAAGCCTTCTCCAAGGGACAGAGTTGCTAAGGAAAACTTATCCCTGCTTAGTATAATCTTAACTCTTCTCCCAGGCATTTCTATTTAATTTAAAAATAAAATCTAGAAAAGTTTCCCAGGGCCAGTAACTAGAAATATGTAATCTCATTCATGTGAAAAACAAGTGGAAGACAGAACTTCATTGTGTGAATGCTTACTTTCTTTTTGTTTGGCTGTCAACACATAAATGTGAAGCTAAATTGGAGGCATTAACGCAAAAGAACATTTTTTGTATTGGCTTATTGGTGAGTTTAAAACCTCGAGGTTCATTCTGGGTCGAGCAAACATGGAACAAAGCGCCTCATTGAACTGCAGGAGACACCACAGAAAGGAAGGGTGGATTCACAACATGGAGGATGCAGGGCCTGCCCACCACTCTGCTGCCTTTGCCCAATGACCCCAGGGCTATGGCACTCTGTGGGACTGGCAGCTCCGCTCCCATTTCACTGGGCTGTTCTGGATGAGGCTCACCTACGTCCGGGCGCCTGAGGCTTGGGCTCATCTGATCCCCAGCCGCCACACTTCCTCCTGTCCCTTTGAAAGCAGCGCACAGTGAACGCACTTTAGTGTTACCAGAAATAAGAGAACTCTCTTCCTCCTCTTCATCGCGAATGAAAAAACAACACAGGAGCTTTATTTTTTCCTCCCCATAAATAAAACAACCTTTTCCCTCAGACGGCCTTGCAGGGGGAGTCTCGCCGGGGCCCCGTCTGCACCGCACAATGGCCACGGGCAGTCTCTGAAGCCACGCCAGCCCGGGAAGCAGCAGGAAAAGCCAGGCCAGTGTCCCAGGCAGCATGGTGCTGGGTGGCCAGGATGAGCCTGGCCTGCCTTTACTGCTGTATGCGTGCTGGTTCGGCAAGGGGGAAAGGTGGCTGCAACTCTGGTGTGTTGGGGAATGAATCCGCCCTAACACAGACATCTTTCAGGCACGTTTTCATTTGACAATAGTGGCCTGGAGGTCTTGTGGAAGGGAGATGTTTTCCGTGGCTGCTTTGTATTTCTTCAGGAGGGTCTGGGCTGAGCTGGAAACAAGTTAAACAAATTTGTCTGATAGCCCTTGTGAAACTTCCCTGGTTGCCCCCCTGCTGTGCTGCTGAAAAGCGGGAGAGCAGGAGGAAGGATTTGTCAAGATGAAAAAAAGACCAAGTCACCGGGTGTGCATGAGTTCTGCGCACACAGGACAAAAGAAAAGGGGGAATTAAGAAACTGCTAATTCGTTAATAATGACCGGATACTTGCCAAGGCCCGGTCTGTATTTGTGTGCTGTGGTTAGCTGCAAAGCAGAAAGGACCAAAAGCAGGAGCTTGGTCAGTCCTTTCCATCTCTGTTTTGTCTGAAGGTATCAGGGCTGGCTTGGCAGATCTAGCCCTACATGATACAGCATATCAAACTATCATTAAAAAAAATATTAAATCACCCCAAATCTACTAGCATCCAAGAGCGTATTCAGCATGAGCAACCTGAGGTATGATGATGCAAGGTGCAGGGAGAAACTGAAATCCAAAGTGTGCTTTCAGTCAAATGGAAAGCTGATGAGTGAGAGGTCTCTAATACAGATTGCACTCAATGCAGTAAGAAACATGTTTTTAACTTGTGCCAGTCTCTCTAGAGGTACTCTCTACCATTCAAACAGTGAGTAGTGCAATACTTCAGGGAGTCCAGAGCGCCTTTTGTTTTCCCTATGTATGAGACTTTCTTGACTCCTTATACAGGGGCTAGGAAAGTAAGTGCTCAACGTACTCTAATGCAGCAAAAGCTATCTTTGGGTCTGGTTTTTATTTTCAATCTAGGAATGAGGGGGAAGTGCCTGGAGAGTTACCAAACCATGACAGGTGGTTGAAAATATTTAACTCTTCTTCTTTAATAATAGACAAGCATTTACACTTCAAAAAAAGATTGGTTCCAAAATCTATCTGACTCCCTAGAGCCATTCAACCAGTTACTGACAAGATCAATGTGGAATGTGGGATTTACTCCATGAAAACAACCTTTTCCCTTCTTCCTGGGCAGAAATTCCCTGTAGGTGCCAGGCACCACTGTGGCCCCATGTGCATCAATCAAGATTAAGGGGAAGGTTTCTGGCTAAAATTGACACCTACCTTGCCCTTAAGGGGTCTTTTTACTGATAAATAAGAACTTAAAGATGGAGTTTTAAATTTGGAGAGGGAGCCACATCTATTGGAATGTGGCAGTGCTTATGTGGAAGGTTTCTCTCCTTCCCCTGTACCTGTCCAGCCTGTGTTTCATGGCAATACAGCTCCCAGCTATGTGTTAGTTCTGAGAGCCGGCGTGGGTGTGCAGAGAATGCGCGTTTGCGGTTCAGTCAGTGCAATGCTGGTGCTTAATGAGGTTAGCATCCTCCAAGGTTGCTAATAAAGGATGTCCTGCCCACTCCCACTCTTTGACTGGTGCTGTTAAGACCTGCCTGGGCAATTTAGCTTCTCCTCTATTGGTGATGTACTCCAGCGTCTTCTTTCAGACTTCTGTAAGCTTTCCAGGCCCCAAGCTCGCACCTAATATGTTTGGCTGGACATAAATCAAAGCAGAATGAAAAAAAGGCTGTTTGTGTTTTAGAGATATCATATCATTCGGACTTCAAAATGTGGATTCTGTTTAAACTCTTTTCCCCTCCCCTGTGGTTTAGATTCATTTGTTGCTAGACTTCCTTAGTCTCAAATACAGTTTGGTATAGATTAAGAAGGAAAACAGGATCTTTGTTTGCATTATAAATAAGTCTATATTGTGCAGTGGCTGCCAGTATATTTTTCTTATTCAAACTGTATGTCAGCTTGGGATGAACACTTCATCATTGTCAAGCCACCTGTATGACTGCAAAGTACCAGCTGAATCTGTCAGCCGTGCAAAGAGGAAATTAAGAGACTTTGATCCTTTGAATAGAGTCCCTTATCACCAAACGATGTTGATTCAGATTAGCTTTTCGTATGACCTTCAATGTGAAAAATTTCTAAGCTTTTTATCTACGGTGGTGTTGCTCTACCAAGACTATTATGCATGTGTGAAAATGAGCTGCGGTGATTTTACCCCGCTCTTGCATGCTGCAATGCTCGTGTGCCACCTGCAACACTGTGTGAGTGGCTGGTGAGTTTATGCTCCCCTGACCCCTGTGCAGACCACAGGCATGGCTGTAGCCTCAAGCTTGGCTGTGGGGCACTCAGCTCAGCCTGTGCTTCCTTGTCTTGGCTGCTTTTAGGTTCCTAAGGGACGTATTGTAGAGAATAGTTCCCCAGTATAAGCAGGAGTAAACATGTTTTTTGTTGTGTTTTCTCCCTTTCTGGAGATCTTTGTGTGTCCTCCTGGGGTACTGACCGAGTCACCTTAGGGATCACTATGTGGCTGCAGCCTCATGGTCTGGTGTAAGTGCTATTTTCCCCTAAAGGCTGTGGTTCTGTTCCCTGCTCCCACCTGCAATTTTCTCAGTCTCGCCTGTACTGGCATTAGTGCTTATGTGGCTGGCTATATTGGTGACCCTTCTTTTTGCCGGGTTAGGTAACCAACCAACAGAAAACTGATCATGAGACTGCACTGGGAGGGTGGCTTTTCTCCTGGGTATATGCTTCCACTGTTTCCCTTGCTCATTTGGACATCTCCAGGAAGCTGAATGTTCAGAAAACTAACAGAACCACCACACCAAAACTTAAGTGACTTCAGTTGTCTTAGGGTTTAGCTCTCCCATATTTGCAATCTGTGTGAGTAATTAAGCCAGTGTAAGAGGTAGGAAAGGGACTTTCACTTTTGGCAAGAGCTCAGCTCTACTTGGCTCAATTCTGGTGAGATGCAGAAGTCCTAGTCTCTAGCAGGCTCTGGCTGCCATTTAATATCTACTGGTATGTTAGGGATCTGACTCAAGTTTGCTTGGCAAGCAGCTAAAATGGGTTAAAGTGTGCTTCTCCCTCAGGCACACAGCAGCTCCTTCGCAGCTGGGGTCAGGACATTGTGTTTTGGGCTGGCAGGGCTGCAGCGCATGATCCTCTCCGCTGTTGGGCAACAGCCTGTGGCAGTGGGGTGGAGCAGAGGGCTGGAGGGAAACATGTTCCAGTGTCATGGATGGATTTGTGAGAGCTCATGTCCCAAAACCTGTCCTGCATAACAGGGGTCAGGGACTGTGTGGTGCACTGGAGTGAGTGGCCCAGGCTGGAAGCACCAGCCTTGATGTTGGCAGACGCCTGATGGCAGCTCCAGTGGTGCCAGAAGGACACTGCACTGGGTTTGAAGAGAGGTGGTTAACTGCTGTGTTTCATCAGGAATATTTTAGCCCAGCAGTGTAATGTGAATGGATTGTAAGCAATGTACCAAGTCCCTTTCAGGTTCATAATGCAAGAATAGCCTTTAATTTTTTGATGTTTGCCTCTTGTATCTCCTCCGCAGCAGCCATTTCTTCTCCAAGCAGTAATAACTCAGATCCTTTAGTTTCTTACCCTAGCAGGGCGCTTTGATCAATCTAATATCTCTCTGAACTTTTTCCAACATGTTTCTAGGCTTTCCACCTTCAATGAGCCTCACAAAAAAATGTAAATAATTTTTGGTTTGGGCAGGATATTTCTTGTTCTTCTGCTCTTCTGTGCTGGGTTTTTTTATATATTTATTTTTTAAGAATACTCACAACACTTTACATAAAATCTAGACTGAGGGGTTGCAGGAATTTATTGAGTATTTCTGCTTATTTCTGGCACAGGGCCCAAACAAAGGCCCACTGAAGTCTTTGGTGAGTTTAGAGCAGTAAACTGTGTTTGATAGCTTACAATGCTCCTTATGCTTGATAACCGCTGTATCGCAGTTTTTCTCCTCTTAAGACATATGCTCTTCCTCAATGCTTCTCTTGTCACTTGCGAACGACACTGCATGAGGCCTGCCTGAGCTCTGGAGAAGCACTGTGAGTCTGGAAAGAAAAGCAATGCTGCTGTAACTGCTGGTCAGTATTTGCTCCTGCCTGTGTGTGCTTGTGATCTGGGCCCCAGCAGCTATCATGCTGGTTGATATTAATGCTAAAGTCTGTTCTCAGACCTGGTTCTGCTGCAAAAAGCACATAAGAAGGAATGTTCAATGGGCTTATAGCTCAGTTAAAATAGACCTGCTATTTTACTGCTAGGCTTCTTTGTCTTCTCCACTGCTTTACTCTCCTTCTCCCTCTTAGTGTGGCATGAATTCCATATAGTTGTGCAATGTAAAATATACTAGATTTAAAAACAGAAAAAGCCAAAAGAATCCCTGAACTGAAATTGCCCCTTTAAAGCTGTAGCATTAATTTTGGCCATGATCCAGCCTGGAGACTTTCCTTGGCACTGACTATGATGCAGAAATCTCACTTTGGAATTGCTCTTTCAGATACAGATTCCTGTAAGTATAACAGGAGCATGATAAGCCAAGTTATGCCAGGCAGCAAAGCCCACTGCCATCCAGAGAAGACAATCTGTCCATTAACTCTTACGGACTTCTCTGGGGCTGCTTGCATGTAGCAGAAGGGAGGGAAAGAATGTGAATGAGACGACAGAACTGTAGCTGTGGTTTTAAATCCTTCTGTTTCTGAAGGATTTAAGTCATGTAGGTGAAATAGTTCAAGCTTCCACTGTGGAAAATTATTATCTTTGTTTCACATGTTCCTTCTGCTGTACCTCATTAAAAGCTTGTTTCTTTGTTGGATTGTGCTGAACTCTTACTGGGAACATTAATGCTTTTTGTATTCTGGCCTGATTCAGCTGTCTTTAAAGCTAAGAGAAATCTGTTAGATTCAGTAGGTAAGTGGGGAGGTAAAAACAAGCAGTGAAAAATGTGCTCTCAGTGACCTATCTGAATGATAGGAGAGAGATCCGAAGACTGAGGTCCCTTGTTGAAGCAATGGTATAATTGAGGGCAGAAAGCACGTAAATGTAGCCCATTTATTTCTAATTTGGGCAATAAGGAGTCTACCCACTTCTTACTGTCTGGCTTGGCACGACAAACAGGTGAGCCCGCCTGCTTCACCTTCCATCAGGACATTGCTGGTTTGCAAGGCCACCTCAAAACCAATGTGTATTTGCGTTGCCCCTCACAAGAAGTGCTATGTAGGGGCATATACACTCTGCTGCTATTTAAAGCATCAGTACCTAGTGGGTGTCTGAAATTCTACTTCTGACCTGCTTGGCAAAACTGACCCAGTGCAGTATGGGTGGATTAACGTCTCTTTGCTCTGTGTTGTCTTGGGAGAAAGGTTTCTGAGGCAAGAGTTAACTCTTGCCTCAGAACTCAGAGGAAGGTCTCTTCCCAAATATCTCGATCCTGCTCAATTTTAATGAATTTGTCATTATGTTTTGCTAATGAGAATGAAGTGGCCTCAAATGCTAATGTAATCTCTGTTCTGTCTTTTCTTTTTTTTTCCTTTTTTGTCATCTTCTGCTGGGAATGAAGTATTTCTTTCTGTTGCTTAGAAAGCCCAGCCAAAGCTCATCCATATTTCTCATGCTGGATGCAGTCCATGAGCAAATCATGATTTAGTTCTGCATGACATAGAGGGTTTTTCTTTATTTAAAGAATATGGTTTATCGGATTGCATATGCTAGTTCTTTAAAAGCCTATCCACGGAGCTCTTTCTTCATACTACTCAAATGAGAACACAGTGTTTTCTGTATTGTTTGGAATAGCCTGGGAAACAATGCCTCCCAGTGTGAACAGATCTCCTTCAGTGCGCTGGCAAACTCATCTCAGAGGAATGTGGTTATCAACTAACCCATGATTTCTGATAGCAATAGCTAAAAAGAGTGGAAAAGTACTCAGCTGCCTGCAGTCCAATAGCACAGCAGTTTACTGATGCCCGTGATGAAGTTACTTCTATTTAAAATGGTCATAAATCCTATTTGCCCAAACACAGCATCCTGGCTGCCCAGGAATCGGGAAACAGCTGTGGACCAAGGCCTCTGGTGGTATAAACTGCTGTGACTCTGTTAGTTCCAGAGAAGCAACTTCATCCCCACCAGTTAAATATTTCATCTTACTATATTAGTTGTAAAAAGAGTACTTTGAGCTAATTCCTGTGCTTGTGAGAAAACATAAGATGGAAAATGTAATCATCCATTGTTAACACGAATATCTGGATTCAATGACTAAAAAGTTGTCATTGGTTTGTAAAATATAAAATAAGGAACATGCAAACAAATACACTTGCATAGAGATTGATGCTTTTTACCCCCTGGGGAAGACCGGAAAGAGAACAGGTTTTGAGCAATTTCCCCAGTGAGCGGAAGGGAGCTGAGGGATTTTAGCTCTTGGAATACTGTAAAAGTCAGTGACATTTGTCCTCGCCTCAACTTGGATGCTGCCCAGGTTCTGGAAGTGAGCTTTTCTCCTTCCCCATGTTCTGTGTGGACAGCGGGCTGGCGATCACAGATGAGCCACGTGCAGGCAGAGGGGAGTTTGCTCCTGTGTCTCGGTCACTCCTTTGTTGTGTTGGGCCAGGGTTTCCTTCCTCCAGCAGCTGCTGGGTGCTGAGCTCCCCAGGGTTTGCCAGGCTCAGGGGCTGGGTGGGGGGGGAAGTGTAGCAGGAAGGTGTTGGTAAAGCAGAGCCTGGTTGTGATTTCAGAGTTCTTGCATTTCAGAGTGGTGCCTTGCAAGGAATACCTGGAGAGAAAAGCATTGCAAAGCTGAAGTAAAGCACTTTCAGAAACAGCCTTTGTTAGAACTGCTGGCCAGGCTGGGGCTGGCAGCTCTCTGCATTGCAGTTTCAGCTAGAGAAATGAGATTGTAATGATAGCCAAAAAGGAAGAGAGAGATGTCCCTAATGCCAAGGGGAGGAAAGGGGAAGATGTGCCTGCACTCTCTGCCCCAGCTGATCCCTCTTTCACCATGTGCTTAAGAGATGAGCCTCTCTTGCTGCTGCTGCTCTTCTGCAAGAGCATCCAGACCCAACCCCCAAGTCCCACGGGTCTGCCCTGTGAAGCTGGGTGACTGTAGAATAATAAGCAGAGTCATCAGCAGCACTGCTCAGTGATTTCACTTGGCGCTCTCATTTCTGTTGTTTTTACCTAAATGACTTTCTTAAGAAACGTTTTAAGGAGCAGGAAAAGCAACAAAAGAAAAGTCAGCATTAACACAGCAGCTGTGTAGTTCATCAGAAAGACTTCCCAGGTCTGGCAGCGCCCTGGGCCCCCTCCTTCCTCCTGCCATTGCCATCTCTGCCATTAACACTTTAACCCCATACACAGTAGGGGTAGGGAGGGAGGGAAAAAGTTCAGCTCCCTCGTACCATAGGAAGCGTGGTTTCCTGGGTCCCAGACTGCAGCCTGCATTTGGGAAGCTTTTCGTTTTGGAACAAAAGGGTTCGAATTGCTCTTTCTGAGTAAGGAATATACGAAATGTAGTTACTGCAAGCAGCCACACCATGGCACTAACAGTGAAAACCGGCTTTTGGCCAAAACTTAGAGCTCATGTCAAAACATGCTACAATAGCACATTTTACTATAGCACAGGAATGTTAATGTGATACAATTAAATATTATGTTGCAAGGAAATGACATGTCCCAAACCATTGCAATATGTATCTATGACCTTGGGGAAACGCTTTCTCTCAGTGGTGTGTTTATACTTCTGCCAATTTGCTTTACCCATCACTCCACTTCCACCATTGCTCTGCAAACGTAATTCATGCTCCCAATCAGTCCGTGAGGCCACGGCTGCTCTGACACCCAGCGTCTTGTGCAAGGCGGACCGGGAGGATTGAGGGAAGTCAGACACAGTTACTGCCAACTTGTTTTGTAATGAGAGACCCCAAGAAAATGCTCTGCAGGGAGCGTCTACCATAGACTGTGAGCTGTGCTCCTCTTGCTGCTCACAGCTCATGTCCCAGTGTGGGGCAGGGGCTCTTGGAGGCTGGTATCCTGCCATGACGTGGCTTTTGTGGAAGGATATTATGAACAGGTGCAGATTTAGCGGAGAATTTTCTCTCCCATGAGGGCTGCCCAGTGCAATATATCCTGCTGTGCCATGTGGTGTGGTTGCGGTCCGTCATAGCCCTCCCTCCAGCTTAGACAAGGCTGGGTCTCCCTGCTCCAAGACCTCCCTTAGCAGCTGATACAAGGCTTAGTGCCTTGCTCTGAAGGTAAAAGATCATTTGCTCAGCCTCCATTTGTTGAAACCACAGATTAAAAGTCCAGCTGTGAAGTGGCTGGAGTGAAAGGCCCTCTGCAGCAGGACAGCCTGTCTTCTCTGCAGCCCTCTTCTTCTTTCACCTTGTCCTTTGTTCTTCCTTGGTGCTTGGATGCTCTGCCAGCCACATGCACTTTGAGAGGCCTTTGGAAATGCCAGGGTAATAACCAGTGCTGATGCAGCGGGTGAGAGACTTTCCAGAGAAGAGATGCTGGCACAGGGGCATTCAAACACGAGGGTATAAACAGAGGTATCTAACTACTGTTTTCATGTGGGTCCAATGTCTTAGGTATTGTTTCATTGGCTGATTTGTGTTGAGTGAGGGGAAGACACCTTAGTGAATGTGTGTCGCTGCAATGTAATAGCACTGTCTTTAAAAGGAAGCTACTTTCCAAAATCCTGAAGTTTGGAGAGAGCCATCTCTCCAAATGATGTATATGCAAACCAAAGCTGTAGATTAATTATGAGTGGTCTCGTTTTGCTAGTTCTAAGTTAGTAGAACTAACTAATGACATGAAGAACATTTAAGCAAGTCATTCATGTTATTTCACTTTGGAAATTAGTAGGCCTGCATTTTTTCTTGATGCTCCCCCTCCAAGTGCCATTCCTCTGTTCTGGAAAACTCCTGTTTTCCCCTTACTCTGCAGGTGAGAGAGGAGGACCAAGGTGGAGCTGCATGAAGTATCTGGTTCTTCAGTCAGAAAAAAGCACCAATGGCATCACAGAGTGCAGGAAGCAGCTCTGGAATTAACTCTCTGGATTAAATTGTGCTCTGACTCCTGTGCCCAACAAGGCCCTTTAAGGGGCTCCTGGATACACTGGAGGAGGCTGGGAGCTCATTGTGAAGGTTGCTACCAACCTGCCCTGGGGAAGTGGCAAGGGGAGCCAGGCTGGAGCTACGCTGCCTCCAAGAATGAATTCAAGGAACTGGCTACAGCCCCATCCCCTGGAAAGCTGATTGAGCCATGCTGGCCTTGTGCAGGCAGCGATGAAAACCTCAGGATGTGTTTGTTGCCACAGCCTGTGTGATTTTCATAAGCTGTTCCAATCGGAACCAGTAATTTCCACTGTTGGTGGGGAAGAGGGGGAGGAAGGCTGTGTTAAGGCACAACTTGGGATTTTTAATCCTTTTTCTGCCAACTGACAATTTTTTTCTGCTGTCAAAACTACTGAATGTTTATTTTTTGGATTTCTCTAAGGGTGAACTGCTGCTCTGGGGTAGGGAAGCAGCTCTGAAAGCTGCAGCACCAGTATCCCGTTTTCTGTCAAAAAGGGAGAAAACAGAAAAAGTCATTTGACCTAATCACTCTTTTCAGAAGATATTACCACAGCAAATGCTTTAGTATGGGCTGTCTGTATCCTTAATACTGTCACCCCAGGCAGTGAGCCTGCCTGCTGGCAGCCCAAGGAAGCACAGGCCCAAGCATCTCTGAAACCTGGATCCCCCTCCCCAGGACACCGTTCCCTGCTGCCTAATTTGCCTGCTCACAGATGGCTATGGCCAGCTCCTCAGACACTGCCTCTTCTGTTTAGACAGTATTTAGTCTTATTTTTTTCTGGGCTGATTTGAATCACATCCTGAGTGCTAACAGTCAGTGCATTCAGGAATACGTTTGGTGACACCTTGAATCTCCGCTGTGCTCTTCCAGGAAGGGTCCTGCTGCAGCGGTGCCCCTGCACATGGCTAGGGATGAGCATGGAGCCCACCTAAGAGCAGAGAGCCATGCTCAGCCTGATGAAATACTTTCTTATTTACTGTAAGCTGGATGGGTGGGAGAGCCAATAGCGTGCTTCTTGGCTGTCCCTAAAACAGACTGGGGAGGCCCATGCACCTCTCCAGATAACTAGGGGTTCAATCTCACCCTGGAATTTGCTAAGTTATCAAGACTTCTACCATGTAAGGTTGCATGTCTGTTCTCCACAGAGTACAGATACTCATTTTCTCTTCCACACAGAACAATTCAAAGGTTCCACTGCAGAACTGGTGTAAATAATTCCTTTTGGTCAGCTCTCTAGACAAAAGATGGTCTATGAGCTAGTATCATGAGGGCAATTCCTCCATTAGTAATCCAAGAAAACCATTGGAAAGTCTAGGTGATGAAAGCAAGAGTTTTTAAAGTTAAGCTGAAAAAAATAGCAGTTGTTGAAGTGGCAGGCATGACCAGCCAGTAGTATTTGCACCAGTAGTTCTGTACTACTGGTTCTGTTACCAGTAATACTGGTTCTGTAGTGGTACTTGTACCTGAGTCCGCTCTGGATGTACCCCACTTCTGACAAAATGCATAATTTGATGTAGCAACTTCATGGGCTTTTTTATTTCTTAAAGACTCCTTGGCTAATATTTGTGTTAGTTAAAGTTGTAATCTAATCACATCTTCTGCAAGTCCATGCACATTTTTACGCACACAGTCTGTCAAGTTCTTTTCTGTAGTCAAGGTCTCATTGGTGACATATTTAGAGAGCTGTTTATAACTCAGTATAACACAGCATTCTGTACTGTCCTTACTTGCAGTGTCTGGACAGCGTGGACACCAGTTTGAAGGTGCTGTGTTGTGACCGCATCTTCCTTCTGTTAGGCTCCCAAAGCTCAAAGAGAGGGTGGTACAAAAGGCACTGATGCACATCTCTACAGACTAGTCACTTGTGCTGCAATAATGAAATTCCCAGATCATGTGGAACGGGAATTCCACTCCACTGGAACTGCTAACTAGCTGAAAAGGGAGAAAGGGAGGATTTGCCCCTGGGATCTCAATTCTGCACAATTTCTTTGCCACTGTACTGAGGAAGACTCCTGAAAGCTGATGGCCTTACACTCAGCTGAGGGCGATCTCCCCTTTGCAGTTACAGCTGCATGACTCCAGAGGCATGTGAACCCCTTGTTAAAGAAAAGGGGCAGGAAAGGCTAATGTAAGTCTAGTTGGCAATGTTGCAAGTTGATTTTTGTACTTTAGGTATATTAACAGCAACATATATGAGCTGCTCTGTATTACGTAGCTTATGTCAGCCTCTGATTAGGTTACATCCTGTGCACAGTCCTTTCCTTGACACACACAGCAGCTGCCAAGGCTGGTTTCTGGAGAGGCCTGTCTTGGGAACAGCGTGTGCCATGGTCTGGATAAAGGGTGGTCAGGCTGGATGTGTGTCTCTGCTTGCCCCTTCCATTGCAACTTTGTTGTGGTAACCTTTATGAAACCCAAACCAGCTGCTTCCTAGTTTTACACAAAACACATTAATTGGGATCTCTGGCTTTGGTGAAACAGACAACTCCTACCTGTAGGAGTTCTCTAGATATGATGCTTGTCTCCACAAATTGCAAAACTGTACCTTGCCCCAGAATTTGATACAGGGAATATTAAGTATTGGTAAGTGAAATAACAAGGAAAAAGAGAATACAATACCACCCTCCGACCGATTCAGATACCTTACCCCCACCCCGCAGCCATCTTGCCCTTCCAGCTAACTCCCAGTTACCTCCCTGGCA
>JAVHNF010058317.1:21412-34409 GCA_034783455.1 Micropsitta finschii
TTATAGAAGAAAAAGTAATTGCATTACATATGAAAAAAGTAAGCAATTATTCTACATGAAATTTCCCAGGTCCTCTTATCTTGATTAACCACTGAAAGAATGGAAAAGTAGTTTGCAACACAGACTCAGTTCTAGCACACAGATAAACATGCAATGCAGCATTAACATAACCCTTTAAGTACTTTTGTACATCCCATTCTAATTTTCTAGTATATTTTTAGAGGACATACTTAATTGTTTCAGGAGCAATTCTTCCTCAAAATTCCTGCACTTGTTTTCAGTCATAATATTAAATATTATTTTCCCTCTTATATTGTAGAGATAGCATACTTCTAAAGGAACGTTATTCTAAATTTGCTTTATGTAGACAAACTGAAAGGCTTTTTATTAGACTATTTTGCTGAATCACAAAGTTTATTGCACACAAATTTTGTCTGTCTTCTTGATATTTAACAGTTTTCTAGATATGTACTATGTCTCTTTAATAGACCTATGGAGTCTGGGAAGTTTCTGAGAGGAAGGCCTTCAGAGCAAGCTCGTGACCCAGGAAAAAGGCATTCGTCAACTTTATTTCCTTATGCTAGCACCATGCAACTTAAGTGATGCTCTCTTAGGAACTCAAAAAAGGAAATGAAAATTCTAAAAGTTTTGGAAAATGGAAATACCATTTAAAGGACAATGGCTTCATCACATGACTAATTATGAGTATCTCAAGGACAGACATTCCATAAGAAGCATGGTGTATCTTGCTTACATATTGGTGAAAATTTTCCTACCTGCATCCCAGAATCCATCTTTTCAGACTTTAAGAATATTCCCCATTTCAATGAAGGGTTTTTTTTGGTCACAGAAGGTGTTCACAGCATCGTTAATCTTCCTGAATGAAATACCTATTAAAAAAATAAAACAAAACCACTTTCAGTTATTGTTGCTGTCTTTATATAAATCTGAAACCTGAAAAGAATTTCAGTATGCTGTAACTCAGCAGTCAAGTTTAGGATAAAATAAAAAGATGGAAAGAATTTATTCCTTTAAATGGCATTTCCATTTTTCAAAACTTTTAGAGTTCAGGGAAAGGGATGTTTTTTCCCTGGAAATGACAACAATTTTTTTTTGACAGGGTATCCTTTCATTTGGATTCCTAACCTGGCTGGAAAAGACTGAACACAGTTTGAAGATAGTTCATTGTAGTTTTGAGCCCTTGTAAGTCATCCCTGGCTGAGAAGACTTGGACAATTGTGGCCATAACTTGTTTTCAGAGCTGAATGCAAAGCAAACATGCTTTTGTCTTCAGCTACCCTACCCATTCCTTGAAGCAATCAACAAGGCAAGAGGCTGAATTAGAATTCAAGTCCACTTCCAGAGTCTCCTTCCCTGAGCATCAATCCCCATCTCTTCGATGTTATACATAAGTCTAAGCATAGGCTGGCAGCAGTGAACCTGTTTTGGTAGCTTAACACAAACTGAACAGCTTGGATATGATTTCAAAATGGGAGCTTATTTTTATAACTGTGCTTTTCACATATTTTCATGTCTACAGTGGCAAGGCAGAGTGAGCCTTTGCCTATAAAATCATATAATTTCTCTAAACCTACAATTTTTTACACAATCTTTATACTCAATACTCACTTTGCTGTTTGTAAATAATGCT
Source organism: Micropsitta finschii (assembly GCA_034783455.1). Classification (NCBI taxonomy): domain Eukaryota; kingdom Metazoa; phylum Chordata; class Aves; order Psittaciformes; family Psittacidae; genus Micropsitta; species Micropsitta finschii. The sequence continues at coordinate 23,064 of JAVHNF010058317.1, forward strand.
GTTATTGATTTCTAGGACTGGAAAAATATCAGGAGTTTTGTTTGTTTGTTTTTCTTCCCAACAGGCCTACTGGGAACACTGTATTTTATCATTTACATTCTGTTCCATGTTCTAGCATAGCTGGTGACTTTCCATAGAAAATTACTTTCTGAACTTAGGGGAAGAGGTAGGTCAGATGCATTTCAGCAAAACAAGAGCTTAGAGAAAGAAATTGTGTAGGGTCAGAAATGAAAACACTGTAATCAGCAGACTGTGCTGCTGTACCTCTGACCTGTGCTAAACTTCTTCCCAGAACCCAATAGAAATTTCTGCACCCTAAAAGATTTGTTCTCCAGAACCGCTATTTTTCAGTTTAACTATTGTAATTTAGGGGCTTTTTTTTTTACTGAAAGTAAAAAGGAAAGTGCTACTTAATGCTTTAATATGTAGCACTTTCCAAGCTGCACTTTGAAAACATAAAGCTAGCTAGACAAAATTCCTCTTTTTTTATGAGCTTGGCCTATATCAGCAACCTCAACTCATAGTTTTCAGAACTGATCATTAAAAAGCCAGCATTAGATGTGAAGAGATCATACTTGAAATGCTAGCGTAATTTTTCACAATGGTCACAAATACAAGAGTCACTTTTAAATATATTTAAAGTCCACGACTGCCACATTTTAAGCTATGTGCTGAAATGTTCTGCTCTACCAACTACTGGCTGCTGTATTAGCACTACTTATGCTACTGCAGAAAGCACTTACAAATACTGATTAAGGCACTGCTGTACCCTTGCCTACAACTACAACACTTCTAAGGGTGAGATGTGTCCCTGCAGGTGCTATAATAAATCATCTACTCAAACGAATGGACTATCAGGACATGTCAGCTGTATTTGCATTTTCCAGCATCAAGGATCTTTTCATTAATTTGTGTTCATAGTGCACATGTTAAAATACATTTTTCATCTGCTATTATACAGATTTGGCTTTGGATCAAGATTTAGAAAAAGGTGTTTAAACTGTCATCACCATAAATAAATCTAACACCCAACAGAAAGCATGCAGTAAGGGTGAAGAATGACATAGTTCTCTCAGGAACTCTTCAACAGAACCAAAATACATTCCTATCTGAAGATTATTCCAGTCTTGAAAAAAAAAATCTTACTTGCTTGGATGAAACTTTGGAACCTTCCAGGACAAGATAAGCCTTTAAGATGAGTTAATCTAAAACATACCCTTTACTATATAAGCTTTCAGAAACTTGTCAAAGTTTATAGCTTGCAGAAATAGAACATAGAAAGACTTCCATTAACATATCCAGCAGAGAGCAAATTGAGTGACCCAAATACCATCACAAGGGCAAAGACTGACAAATGCTTTCTAGTTCTCTGTACTTTGATAAGGGACAAATAATAAAATGTTCTATATTCCTCTTGTCCATCTACGTCTTTCCCAAGAAAAACATACCTATTTGAGGCAACTAACTATGTTTATACTTCCTTGAAGGGAAGAAAGAGGACAGTTAGTGACACCGCTGTCATTCCATCCTAATCTCCAGCTTTACATTAATTGACCTTTCTGTGGTACAGTAGTTGCCATTGTAAAACTATCTGAATCCCTAATGTTACCTGATTCCTTTACCGTGTATCCTTCCTTTCCCTTCCCTACAAAATGTCACCAATCTCCAATTTTTGCTTTCCTTTGAAATTCAAAGAACAGATCAATGACAAAATCTTGGTTCAGTTATAAGTTTCGGGCAAGTTGTCACATGCAAGGTACTACATACTGTAGCTTCTGGAGCTGCTCTTGTCTATTTATGAGATGGAAAACAGTATCTCCCATCACATATGTTACTTACAGGTAGTTTTTTGACAGGTTCATCTGCTTTCCACAAATAAGTGAAGATTTCCATAGTGACATTTAAACTGTCACACAGAATACCTGTCAGGGAGTCTTAGCACAGAAGTTAACAGCAATGTTGTCAATATTCAGGCTGATAGCAAAAATAAGCAATTTTATTTATTTAATTTACCTTTATCTGTTTCTGTCCACAACAGTGAGTTGAGATGCTTTAGATAACAACTTCTCTGTAAGCCATTCTCATCAGTGACTAGTCTCTCAAACTGTGAGTTACCTTTTTTATCTGAGTCCTATTTCAAGCTGCAACAATGTTTAGACTACTTAGCATGAAATCGAGACGTACTGAAGAACCTTAATACTTATAAATTTGGAAAAATAATGTAAATATAGTCACTTTTTCAGTTTATTCCTACTCTGATCAGTATATGTCAAAAAAGTGGATGAGAAAATTTATAGACTTTACATTAGGCTTAACTGTAGTCAGGACTTCAGACTAGAGAGCATAGTATGGTTAACTTTTTATCAGCATTCAGAATATCATAACTGACTTATCTATTTGTATCTGTGTGCCTGGAAAAGTTTTAAATAATCATAAACCCCATTTTAAATCTCAAAACCATCTGCAAAGTGGTAAACTGTTATATTAAGTTCACCTTACCTTAATAACATGCAATATGTATATAACATGATTCCAAAGCCAAGGTTTAAGCGTCATACACATAGGAGTATGAATGACATTATTTTATTCAAAATGTCACTATTTCCAGTGATATTATTTTCCTTAGTGACCTGTTATGATAATTGTAACATCTCCCTAAGACTGAAAATATGTTGAGCAAGTAAATCTGAAATTAAGGAAAAAACAAGTGTAAATAGTAAAAATGAAGCAGTGTGATAATTATTTTTATAGCGTATTTTAAGAAAAGAACTCAACGTTTGAGGAATACATAATATAGAAATAAGGACTGTATTTCTGTAAGGAAGACCTGTGCAAAATTAGGCTGAGTATAAGCTGAGAAGGCTGTAGTTTATAGAAGGGTGCAGAGAATGATTTGAATAGAAATATTAATTTATGGTCTCTGTTTAGAAATTTCAACCTTGAATATTGCAATATATAGTAGAAGATGGACAAATTTGATGAGGCAGGTAGAAAAAACAGCTGTGATATTTTAAGAGATTATCTTCCACCCTCCTATTTGTACCCTGTTGCTCTGTTATTACCCAAGTGTAAGGTGAGTGGAGTTAGTCTGAACAGATATTAAAGTATTTTGAAGCAACTTGGCCAGCTGTGCATGAAGCAGAACTAAATGTTTATAAACCTTTTTCCAGCCGAGCAGTGGTACCAGTAGCCTCCAAATGAGGGGAATACCCAAACAAACTGCAGCTACTTAGTACATTTTATTGACACTGGATATTCTTTTGTGGATCAAAACTTTTTGAGATTACAAGAAATTTATTAATAAAGATGAAAATGTTATTGTTTAAAATTTTGATCAAGTAAATTTGAAAAACAGCTTTTCCAGAGTACTTTTCTGGATTAAGTGAGAAAGTTTATACCTTTAAAAACAGCTAAGATGTGCACCCTTACTTTATTCAGAGAACTGCTATGAAAGGAAAGACAGTACAAGAAAGAAAAGCACAATATAAAATATGTTCATCAGCATAGAATAATTTTCACTGCTTGATTTTTAATTAAACCGTTTGTTCCCAGTTAAGCTTGTGGGTTGTTTATTCATCTGCATTGTTTGTAAATCTTTATCACTTTTTTCTGTTCTCTTTGCATTCTGCTTTTAAAAACTTTTTTTTTTTTTTTTCCCATATTTTCCCCTTGGCTTAGTCATGAAAGTCTGATACTGAAAATCATTTCAATCATTTAAAATGTGAGTTCTAGGTATTGTAGCATGGATCGAAATATAGCATTCAAATTAGCACAGGGAGAAACTATTAAACTCAGCAAACTACCTATAGGAATACCATAAATTTTTTTCCAAGCAGCGGTTTGGAGGAAAATTTCCCTACCTGTTCCATACCTTAATTTGTCATTTCAACCAGAAAAATTTAATCACTGTTTGAAGACTCTAATGCTGCAATGTAGGCGATACAGGTTACACATAGATTTGATGGCTAAGAAACATTCTCTGAAAAACATAATTTTGAAAAATTATATATTCTTCCTTCTTTCACCTTCTTTTCTTTCTTCTATGGTATGTTTCCAGTACATCATTTCATACTAATCTGCAGGAAAATCAGAGTTATCCTAGTAATAGTAGGCAACACAGACTGGAAAACCCAGCAGATTGAATAGTGACATAAGAAAATTAAAGAACAAATTAAGCATTCCAATGCAGAGATACTTGCCATCACCTTAAATGTTTCTGTTACTTCTGCAAAAGGGAACTAAATCTTCAGAGGAAGGACTTGTTCACTACACATTTCTTCCAGTCATGTTGAAACAACCATGAGTTTGTAACTTCCAAGTTCAAGACCATACGAGAAATTAAGTGGGCATTATCAAACAGATATTTAGTTGGACATTTTTGTAAGTATTAATTTAGATATATAATTTATATAAGTAATATAGCATATAATGGTTATATACAATCTACATATATAAAAGAATATATTTATTGCTATATATACGTATAGTTTGGCACTATATATACGTATAATACTACTGTGAAATCTGCTGACATCTGTTACCCTACTCTTTAGAGCTGAATTTATTTCTTTATTATTCCAAATTGCTTTCAAATAAAAAGCCCATGAAGAAATTTTACAGCTTTTTATGCATTGTAATCTTTGTGTTTAGAAGAATTTGTACAACAAATCAGGAAAGCATCTATAGGAGTTGGCATTCATTATTTATTGGTATAGGGTTTTTTAACTATAGCATATTTATTAAATTAATTTTTCTTTTTGCTAGGCCATGTACCATGTATCCTTTGATTCCTGCTCAGACAGAGTAAACTGATTACAGCTGATCTCCACTTCCATTTGATTTCTTGGAAAAATAATAGGAAAACAGCAACTTTGTACACCACTAAACATCTACCGATGGTATGGCTATATTTTCTTCACCCAGAAGAATATGAGGAATTTTAAGACTTTTGACCAACTTAGACTTAGTTGCAAATTAGTTTTAAAAATTTACTGTGCTTATGTGCATGCAGTGAATAAATCAAGAGCAATTATTTCAAACAGTATTCTGTGTTCAAGACAGTACACAAGTATATGTTACACTACTCCTATTTAATATATTTGAACAACCAATACAATCCCTTCCCGGTTTATGTCAAAACAGAAGCTATTCATGTTAGGTACGTATGGAATAAAATAAATTTTGTTTCTAATCTTACATACTCTTTGCAGAAATGGGACTCTGATTTTTAGGATTAAAAACAAGAGCCTATTGAATCAAAGGAGGGACAACAGATTCTAGCAAACATGAATGATCTTCAAGTGCTGGGAGAAGGAAGAAAATTAGAGAGCAGAGAATGAGGGTAATTTGTAATACTGGAAGAAAAGAGCTAGCAAAATGCATAGAAACAGATCTCTTGCTGTGCTACTTATACAAAAAATAGGACCAAAAATCATGTTTGGACTTTAATCAAAATGTTCTCAATCCTACATATTAGCAAATTGTAAGCAAATGGAAATTACTGAAAAATTTTCAAACTGATGAGGAGTTTGGTTTGTTAACAGGAAAAAAAAAAAAATAAATTGCAGTTATCAACTAATACCAAAGGTCTTTTGCACATTAATCTGTCCAATATTTTCCAAATTTTCTGCTATTATTTCAAAATGGAGAAAAACATAGATTCTTACCTTCCCTCCAATACTGGTTGTGAGAGGTTTGTAAGGCTCTCTACAGCTCAAGGTTTCATCATGTTTGATAGTCAGTGACAGGATTGCATTCTTATTTGTGGCTTTGCCTACCAAGCTTTTAATCTTTATACATTCTAACCTGTACTGCACCCTAAGACAATGAACCTTGCAACCTTGTGTTATATGAAACAGTATTTCCATTTGTTTTAACTTCACTACTTATTTCATACATTTTACTATGCAAAAGTGCATTCCTACATTCCTCACTCATTGTAGTATTGACATACATGTTGGGAATAAGCCCTGAGTGGCAGAGAAATAGATTAGAGGTTCTAAAAGAGGAGCATGATTATTTTGGTTTTGTTTGGTATGTTGGGTTTGGTTTTTTTTATTTCTACCAACTCTTACATATAGCAAGAATTATCTTTGCAGATCAAAGATATTGCTCAGGTTTATTACCAAGTTCATACACAGTGGAACCTAAAATTTTCAGATAATTATGCCTGTCTATAAGAATGTTGATTTCTGGTAAATATTTATATCAGTGATGTTAGGAGCATAATGCATGAATTCCTGGGTGTTGTGGCAAAGATTAGCAACATATTATTATTTGGAGCTCTTCCTGTAATTTTGCCTTTCAACAAGAATAAGCATACTGAAAAACCTATTTGATGTAAAAGTATCACAAACATACAATTTGTAAGCACTGGCTTGAATCCTTATAGACCATATCCATCTGAACATGTTAAATTAAAAGTATTGGGAGATAAACTTTTCTGTACCACAATTCTTCAAAGTCCTTTTTTTTCCCAGAGGCATCACTGTTCAAGTGATAGCTGAGAACATTTACAAATGGTAAAAAAATAATCATTAGAATGAAAATATTCATCTTCAGTCTGGACTCACAAGTACCCTTGGGGTAAAATATTCCCCAACCTTTAAAGACACAATAAAGTTTTGTTGACCATAGTGTTCCAATGCACCATATTACATATGATTTGGGGCCAGCATACAATTATCAGTTAAACAAATAAATATTCAGTCTTCTGGTTTATATATATGTGTGTGTGTGTAGCAAACCAAAGAATAATCAAAGAATGAATAATTCATCCTCAGTGGGTTTTGTGGATGGATGGAGGAATGAGTGCATTTATTGACAGATACAGACATGTATTTGATAATTTCTGTGTAAAAATGTGGATGCCTATATATATTATAATGAACTCATAATTTTAAAGCAGTCACACAGATTTATAACAAGAAATAGAAATATTTCATCCTAGGGAAGTTCAGTACCACAAATATTCTTTTATTATACTAAGTGAAACTTTCTTTTGTCATAGAGTGCATATTTGTAGTAGAAAATTATGTTTCTTTAAAAGGAACAGAACCACTTCTGACAATATTAAACAGTCTGAATGCAGGTGAGAATATCCTCACCCTCACTCCTCCACCCCTAAAAGAAAAGAAAATCCCCCCAAGAAAACAAAAACATGTCATAAAATAAGCACTCAGTAAAACAAAATAAAATGAAAGTGAAATGTCTGCCGTGGGATGAAAGAGCCAGTGTAATGGCAGTTAAAGCATAATATGTTTAAGCCTGGGGATGTAGTGAAGTGCAGATGTGTCATTCCTGGAATAAAAGCAAACTAATAGTTATACTATACAGTCATAGCTGCAAGGTTTTTAGAAGCAGGTGAGAACACGTAAGCTCTTATGGGTCGTCCAAGGTATCATAGTCTCTAGCTGATCTTTTCCTTAGATTAAGAAGCACTCTTACTACAAGTGCTGTTAAGTATTGCAAATGTAGGCTTTACTTTAATAATTAAGAAACGTAATTTGTGAAGTTTCTGTGTGGTTTGTTTGGGGGGGTTGTGATCTGTTGATTGCTTTTTTTAATTCATACAGAATCTGAAAGCACACACAGTGATACATCTTCATAACTTCTCATCCTATTTGAAAGTATTCATCTTACTTCTGCATAACTGCCAGGCAACCAATATTTTGAATTCTATCAATCTTTATTATTATCTATTCAGAAAACAATAAGAACGAGGGAAATCATGCTACAGAGAAAGATACTGTAGTGTTAAAGGTCTTATACACAAAATCTTGGATATGGCTATGCCATAGACTTTCAGAGCTATCTGGAAGAAGGCGATGGAGACTACTGGTTGTAGGCTGCCACTGAGCAACTAGTTAACTACCTTGGTCTTAAAGTATGTAGCCAACCACTGCATTTTACCCACAGTTACAATCTCCCCACTCCAAACTCTGCTAGAGGAGAGAAAAAACTGCCTTTTTGTAAGTAAACTGAGTCAGAAGATACTTTCATAGAAAATTACCCTCTTACCTAAAGCAGCTTGAAGACATTTCTCCTGGGTGAGCACAAATTATATGTCAGAGCTCATGAGAGGTAACTGTCTTTTCACTCTCTCAGACATCAACCTTTTAATCTGCTTTCACCTTTTCTAGATGAAGAGGTGCTTTTCATTTACATTAAGCCTATAGTAATGATCCTTTACTTTGTTACAGTTTTTAAGTAAAGGGCTAGTAAAGCAAGCAAAAGGACTGCATGTGTAGCTAGGTAGAATACTATTGATATGCACTTGTATTGTTTACATTATCTATCTACACAGCCATAATAGGCAGTGCAGAAGCCACCTCAAATGCATGAATTTGAATAAAGAGAGAAGGTCTGGAGATATGAAAGACAATGTTTGCTCATGAAGAATGCTATCTATTTTCTGGACATGTGTTAATTTTATGTTACAATAGACAATATTACAGTAGAGAAATGTCAGGCATTGTGAAGAGAGAGAGAAAGAGAGAAAAGCATGTTCCATGGGGACTCTGACAAGTGACATTTGCAAGAAGAAAATACTATGTTAAAGAGAAATAGGTTGTTGGTTGTTTTTTTTTTCTTTCAAGACTATGCTTATTTTAACTGTTCTTATTTTTGTAGTGACATTAGCTATAGAAAGGAAAAAATATGACTGCCTGTTAATCAGCAAAAGCTGCAAGCACAATATTAATGCTCGTAACAAATGATATTAGAGAAAACTGAAAATCTTTACATTCCAGCTAATGCTATACAACATTCAAGTGTCATATACATACTTTAAAAAGGCAAAACCCAGTAATTTGTCATCATACTTTCACTACTGAAATGCAAATTATGCATCGGCAACATATTTAACAGCTTTTATTGCTATTTCAGAAAAAAATAATAATGTTTACACTGTCGAGGGTGAACTTTTCCACATCACAAACTACAATTTTCCTTAAGAATTGAGCTAAGTAAAACATAGTAACAATAGTTTTACAAATCTGCTTATAGGCTCAATTTGTAATTTGTAAAACTAGTTTGATCTTAATTTTTCTCCCCTTATTTCTACAGGGAACCATTTTTAGGAATACAACTATCTAGAAAATGTGAAAGAGAAACCTAGAATAATGTAGTTTATGAATTTGTAGCTTGGTTACTGTTCTCAGTCTAGACAGTGTTAGTTCTTTATCTATCTAATTTGTTGAATTGGTTACTGTTTCTTTGTTTGGCTTTTTGGGCTTCGGTTGCTGTGCATGTTTATTTATCTTTATCCAATCGTGAAATTCAGTTCTTTACGGAGATTTTAAGATTTTTCCAAATGCCTTCAATTTCTGAGTCTTTCGTCACTCCCGTGTACTTTCTTTGTAAGTGGCTTAATCTGTAGGGAGAAGCTGCAAGACTACAAACTAAGCAAAGCACAATGAAGGACACATTAGAAGGGGATTACCACTATAGCATTTGATAAAAGACTTACAGACTAGCATGAGAAAAGGATACAAATGTAAGAGCAAGCCAAAGAAGTAAAAGTGGTCAATATTAATGCTTCGTTAGAAAAACTGTCTGGACATCTCAATTTTAACTGTCTGATACATCTCCTGGAAATTATTTCCAGTAAGGAGGAAAATTTCAATGCTACTGCATGCAGAAATAGCACCACTATAAAATTGGACTTACTTTAGCCAAAAGCTAAAATAAATTTGTATCATTTAACTAACTACATTTCATTAATAACACATAACTTCCCAATGATTCAAATCCTGCCTTGTCCAATAAGTAAAAGGTATGCTAATGTAATTTTAAGGCTATCAAGGAATTAAATCAATAAAAATAAATCAAATGTCCATCATAAAATATACAGTGTTTTAATGCATAGTAAACAACTGTACTTGCTCACTTGACCATCTTTATTCAAATCCACAAGTCTATGTTCCCAAGTATATGTTTTTCTTCACCTCAAGGAGAGGCTGGTTCCAGCAGAGTGCTCTGGAAAATGAGGCAGCCATTTATGTCCGCAGGGAGCTGCTGAGTATCATCAGGGCAGGAAAGGTTGCAGAGCAAGATCCATCATGGAGATTGGAGTTCAGGCAAAGGCTAAGAGGCAGCAAAGAAGATGATTCCAGCAACAAGGCCACAGACACAGAGGAAAGAACTCTGGGACAAAACAGAAATGAATAAATTTTGCTGTTGTTCAGAAAGCAACAGGTTAATTGAACTGAAACACAGTTGTAAATTCCATTCTACAAGGACACAAAGGGCAGTACTAATTTCTTCATCTGTTTGTTCATTGCATTGAATTCTTTTGATTTTGAAAATTAATACTCTGTTTTTGACATGTGGTTTTAAACCCAGCCAGCAACTAAGTACCACACAGCTGCTCTCATCTTCCACTTCTCTCCCCGCCAAGGCGGGATGGGAAAAAGTACAGAAACAACAGAAACCCCATGGGTTGAGAGGAGAACAGTCCAATAACTAGAATAAATATAATGCTAATACTAATAAGGAAGATAAGGAGAGAGATATAAAACTAAAAGGAAAAAAAAAACAAAACAACAAAACTGACAAAAAATAAACAGCAGTGATGCACAATGCAATTGCTCATGACCCACCAATTGATACCCAGCCAAATTCAAGCAGTGATCTGGGCCTTCTGGATAACTCCCTCAAGTATATATACTGGGCATAATGTGCTGTGGTATGAAATAACCCATTGGCTAGTTTGGGTCAGGTGTCTTGTATGTGCTTCCTCCAGGTTCTCGTGCCCCTCCTCACTGGCAGAGCATGAGAGACTGGAAAGTCCTTGATCAGGGTAAGTGTAACAAGTAAAACATCTGTGTGTTATCAGCGTTGTTCTTAGACTAAAGCCAAAACACAGCACTGCACCAGCTGCTAGGAAGAAAATTAACACTATCCCAGCCCAAACTAAGACAAACCCTTTTTGATCCATTAGGGGAGTTTCTCTAGGAGGAAGTTCAAGCACATATGTTCTGCAGCAGTGGCCAAAGCACTATCATGGTTTATATCTGTATAGATACAGGGCAAAGCTACAGCTGTAATGTGCTCACAAAGGCTAAAAAACAAAAATAAAAAAACCCCAATAAAATAAATATATCCCTTACAAAATTATGACAGTGAAGATAGAGACTAGCAGAATGCTTCTGCAGGTGATGTGATATTCAGGTAAAATGATAATTTCACCTTCACAATCATGAAAAAAGAAAACACAGTAAAAATCAACTTACTCTTCACTCTCTTCAGTTGTTTCAATCTCGTTCATGTTATTTCACAGAATCACAGAATCACAGAATCCCAAGGGTTGGAAGGGACCTCAAAAGATCATCTAGTCCAACCCCC
>JAVHNF010058322.1:23778-33793 GCA_034783455.1 Micropsitta finschii
TCTGAAGCACTGCCTCTGCACTAGGACTTCCAAGCACTTCTCTGGGGTGCTAAATTCTGCCCAGCAGCCCCTCTTAAGTGTTTAACCTCTCAGTCTGCTTGGTTCCCTTGTCTCCTTCCACACCACCACAGCTTTAATGTTTCATTCTACCCCACCAAGAGTGCAGGCCTTTACTGCTGAGCTTTTCAGGAATTACAGTGTTCCTCGGAGGAAACCAGATCTGCTACTGTTGAAGGCAATTCAAGAGTTTTCTTCCAGCACTCTGAGAAGACCAGCAGAGATATTAGCCAGGCCTCCTACATATAAAAGTGTGTCAAACTGTCTTCAATCCCATCAGGAGCCTGTTGTCTCTCTTTCTCCTCTCCAAATTGCTGTAAAGGCTAGGATCATCAGTAAGGTGGGTTTCTTTTTCTTCTAAGCCATAGTGCTGCAGCCTCTTTAGACCTATCCTATACTGAAACAGCGGGCCAGTTGCAAACCAGCTCACTTTCAGCAGGGAGTCATTCAGCTGCAATGACAGACCATTGTTCTGGGTCCCAAAGGAAGAGTGACTGAACAAGCATGGGAGAAAGTCCATTAGGGCACTGGTGATGCTGGGGGATGTAATGAATTTCACAAGCTGTATGGTCTGACAACCTGCCAGGTTGCAGCAGGTCCATCCACCCACATTTTACAGATGAGGACTTTGCACACAAACTCATTAAGCAGCTTACCCAAAGTTACCCACAAAGCCTGTAGCAGACGTGTGAACATACCTTGGGAGATGCAGGTCAGTGCCATAAGGGACAGAGGGTCCTTCCTTGGACCACATTTGGCCAAAAGTCATTTCTTCTAGTGATGGGAGCAGAGGTGGATGGTGGGAGCACAGCTGCATCAGTCACAGTGCATCAGATCACAGTTGCATCAGTCAGGATCACAGTGTTGCTCTGCAGAAATGAAGTGCAGCTGGGAGATGAGGAGAAGGTGGGATGAGCAAAGGTAATGCAGGGACAGTTACAGAGGGAGAGGGATCCAGTAGGAGACACAGGGGAATAAAGGCAACAAAGTTGGTGAGGAAAGTCAGAAAGGAAACAGAAGAGGAAACAGATTGTATTCAAAGGGAAAGTGCTTGAAACAATCAGTCAAAGGACTTATTAAGCCACCATCTTGTGGCTACTTATGCAGTGGTCAGCATGGCTAAGTTCTTGGCCTGACCTGCCTTGGGAATAACGAAGGCAGAAGGCATTTCTGAGAACAGCACTTTTTACCTTTCACAACCCATCAAACTAATGGGAAGGAAGAGCACCCCAACCTCTTGCTAACACCACTACACAAATCTGGCAGTGAGGAAGGCTCTGCACCACACAGCCCAAGTGTGCCTCACCATGCTACACCAGGACTTCAGCACTGGTCCCACACTGCATTACCGCTGACCCCAGTTCAGAACTGACACCAGTTTAGGCTCCAAATACACAGCAGAGAATCCTCCACTGTCCTTCATTGCTGCTTTCTGGGCCTAACTGAGACCAGATATGAATTTGTGCTTGTTTATGTGCAGTTTTCTGCCATAGAGGTTATATAACACAAGGATATAAGAGACATCAGTGCCCCCACGATTTTCCATTTAGGTAGGTTTAATATCACACAGTTGCATTCCCCTTCTCTAGTACAACCAGGTGCTCAGTGGGGACCCTGCTCTCGGCACCTTGTGCTGGTAGGCAATACCTGGAGTGGCAAAACTCCTGGTTTCCCCAGAGTTCGGGCAAATTCTCCATGTGAGATTTTTCTGCACTGCCACAGCTTTGAGCTGGAGTATTCTATGAAATATCATATTGGCTTAAATAGTGACCACAGCTCACTAATGATCATTCCAAACAGCTGGGGTCCAGGCTGGTAGCAAACAACAGAATCCTGTGGTTTCAGATTAAACCCTGAGGTTATGAACAAAACACAGGGGAGGAAAGGGGCAGCCATACTCCAGGAAGCGGTCTGTCTTTACCTATGTGGTCAACTTATCACAACACAACTTTTGGACTCCTCTACCCTTGGAACCTAAGATAAAGAAAATAAGCTCTGACTTTGATTAGGGTTGCTTGACCTGGATGGTCTCTTTCATGTTCTAGCTGTTAAAAGTTTGCTTCAATTTACTTCCCCAGTGCTTCCTGGCAGCGCAGGGAGGATCAAGTAACAGTAAAACTATTCATTAGCACAATTTGGATCTAAAAATCAGTTGACCTGAGCAAAAGCACAGAAATGACAAGAAAATGCACAGGTGCTATTGGCTGCAAAAGACCACGCAACTGAACAGCCTTCAGTTTGCTTCCCGTGACCAGCAGATCCTTGGTGATCAGTAAGAGCAGTTACACAAAAGCGTGAGTCACGATGCCTCCTTTTCTTTTTTTTTCATTTCAAAGACCACAAAACCAAACCGCAGTGGGAGAGGAGCAACCAACACAGAAAAAAGGCTGCTCTGCAAGGTTTCTTGTTCCGTGATGCATGGGTAATTGGCCTATATTTGTGACCTCATTTTTCTCGCAATTTTGTAGCTGTGCTGCAGAGATTTGATCCTTTGGTACAAAGCCTGCACTGTGCAGGAGCAGGAATGGTCAGTGCTGGGTACAGTAACCACTGAATGAGGCACGTGGCCCTCTAACTTTTATGCTAACTTCCACATGGCCCTAAGCCTGAACTGAACCTTAAATGCTGCTCTTCAGCAAAGGGACAAACGAAGATGTAGAAAGAGACAAACACCATCCTCTCTCAAGGACCTCATTCTGAATTGCACCCAAAAACCCAAGCTGATGGGTAGAGCAAAGCCCATGGTGCAGGAGCTGGCTGCTGCTGGCTGTGGTGGTGAACAGCTGTGGAGCAGGAAGAGGACCTCTGTGGTTCTGCTCCTACCTTTAACAAGGAAGAGGGGAGTAACTGACATTTATGGAGCTGACACTAAAAATCATGCGTTTCAGGGGCAGAACAGCTCTTTACATGGTTTGCACTGCAGACAAGCCATGCCTGCTCTGTGCACTGCTGGAGCTGTTGGGTTATAAGTTATTTCTCTCACACCAAAAACAGTGGGCCAAGTTATGAGGTCCTCTCTGCATATAGTCTATATATGCAGGTACAGGCATGCAACTCTGTATCTTCTCCCAGCAAACATTTTCCAGCATGTCCCTTAGACCAGGCCACTGCCAAAACAGAGGTCCACCTTCTAGATTGCTGTTTACAAACAGGATTCTGACTTTCTGCTCCTCACAGTTAACCTCTAATGTGCTGCTGTTACTTCTTCAGACCTTCTAACTTTTAACACAAATGAATCCCTACATCTGCTGCTCCGTGGCCTAAAGTGCAGCAGTCAGGAGCTGCTTCACTGTCAAGAAGACAGCCACGCACCCCAGGGAAGGGAGCACAGCTCCAGCCATCCCTTTGGCATCGCAAAGGGAGTTTCCCACATCGAGCCGTGGCTCTGGTGCTGGCTGTGGGTGCTCTCACTGTTTCAGTCAGCTTTATGTAACTTGCTCTCTGCTACCACCCGCTGCCTTCACAGCTCCACTGTTCTTTGGGCTAGCCTCAGTTCATGGGCTTGTGCTTCATTTCTTCTTCTTTGTATAAACTGCATCAGCTTGGCTTCCTTCAGATTAGAACTTGGCACTCATTTCCACCTGGTTTTTAGTACCTCCTTCGACTCCTTTTCATCTTTCCACAGTTTAGCTTAATTTGATATCTAATGCAAAAGGAGCAGAAAAGCTACCGTGCATTAACATCACACTAGTTTTCCTACCCTAGCTTTTCTGGTTAGATGAGATCTATGGACCCAATGCATTCAGGTTTTTTGTCTGGTACTTCCAAGTCCTTCAAATGAAGTCCCAACAAATTAGCACACACTGACTGAAACCAGAAACTAGGGGAAGAGGAGGTATTAATGAATTTTAATTTCTTTGTCATGGAAGAAATCCATAAGAATTTGTCTTATTTCTCTTTGGAAACATCAGATTTCTAACATCAGCACCTTCCTGTGGCTGTAACCACACAGTGCAAAAACCTCCTTAAAATTCAGACTTTCTCATAGTTTTAACAGTATCTGTAAAGGTGCCTAATCTAAAACTTCACTTAGGGTTTAATTAACCTAGTCTGCTGACTGAGTATAACTGAGCAAAACCACTTTTTCAGTGCTGCACTTAATTCCATTAATGCATGTTAAAATATGAAGCTTACGCATACATAATTCTGATCTCCAGGATTGCTTTAGTCTCTGAAAACTAGAACTAAGATTTTGGAATTTCCTCTTGGTTTCCTTGGATTTTTTTTAACTACTTATCTCTTGATTTTATCAGTTTCCTTTTAATGAACAGAGCACAGCCCTCCTACTTTACAGTTCCGAAGACATGAAGAGAACATCAGTCAACATGTCAGCCACTCATTTGAGCCACTTAACACTATAAAGGTGCTTTGAATTATAAAGGTTGCCAGCATAATTCTGTAAAAAAACAGCCTCTGTAAAACATTTCTTAAGTAGGCAAATACCACACTGACTTCAAGGAAATGCATGCTTCAAGATTTTGCCTAAATTTATCCCTAATTCATTCACAAGCCAAAATTATTTAGACTGTTTTAAACATCTTTAATCATGTCCGGAAAGGATTGGAGACACTGCTTAGGGAGGAGACAGGAGAGACATCATTGATCAGGGGCAGGCATGGCTGAAAAACTGGTTTGCACACAGACATCCCCTTTTGTCCCCCTTGCCATCTGTTTGGCCACACTTGATCCTCCAAACCACCATGGTTCCCCTTTTAGATCCTGGTCCTAAACATCTCCTAACAGGAATCATGTGATCCCCTAGCATCCTTCCTAGCATCCCGCCACCAGCCCATGTAGGTCCCTCATCCCATGGGGCACCATGGGACGGAGCCCTCTCCTGGGACAGCCCAGGGAAGAAACAGGGAGCTGAAGGAGCTCCAGCTTGGCATTGGGGTCTGCCCTTGCTCCTCTGCATTCATAAGAGTTGAACATTAATGCTATAGCCTAACATTTACCTACACAAAATTAGGCAGACTGCACCATCCGCTCTCCTCACACAGCAATTCCCAGCCACATTTCATCTCCCAGGCAGGCCGTGCTCTGAGCAGGAGGTTTGGTGCCTCTGAGGGGCTTGTTGGCCTGTGTGGCTGAGGTGTGCTGAGCTTCACAGCGCCATGCCTCAGGAAGGGAGCTGCAGGATCAGAGGAGCCCACAGCAGCGACCACTGGACCTGCAGGAGGTACCTTGTTCTGTCCTCCCTTCCATTTGTGGAGACGAGCTTTTAATCACATCATCTAACACAAAATATGAAAACTATATGCCTAAAATGTAACACGAACATCAGTTTAAAAGAGATTCTGCCACGATCACCCAAGCCAAAAATGTTACTGGAGACATTGCTCTGCTGCATGCCACCCTTTTCCCAACATTGCCTCTTGCAGCATGCCCTGAAAGACATCTGCCAGCCCAAACAGACCATGTTGTGAGCACAAGGTGGAAGCTTTCCATTTCAGAGAAAAATAAGCTGAAGAAGGTTCTTGCTATGAAGATGCATGTGATCATAGCTGTACAGGGGAACTGCGCAAATGACCCGATTTTACTACCTTGTATCTGTTGTGGTTACCCCTAGCACAGAGCCATTGAAACAAAACAATTAAAGCTGATAGGGAACTGAAAAACAACTTCTAGTGATCTTGTGGCTCGGTTTTTAAACACAGATCCAAGTGAAAGGATCACCCGCAGTTACTCACACAGTGCACTATCTAATTACCTTCTAACTTCACCATTTGTAAGAGATTCCTTCAACAACGTATGATTTAAACCATTATAGCAGAGTGGATGTTAAACTACTACATTTGCAAATGCTGGCCTTTCTCCAAGGGACAGTCTGTGCATACCTGAAACACAAGCATCAATAAATGTACCAAAATTGTTTCTACATGCAAACAAGGTAGTTTGCATGTGCACAGGCAGCCAGATGGAGTCTACCCCCATAGTAACTCATCTTCCATATAAAGGTCTGGTTTGGTAGAATCATGGGATAATTTAGGTTGTAAGGGCTCTCTGGAGCTCAAAGCAGACTTAACTTCAAAGCTAGATCAGGTTGCTCTGTATCTGTCCATTTGAGTTCTGAAAACCCCAGTGATGGATAATTCACAGCCTCTCTGAGCCCATGCTCCTGGACTATTCTCATTGTAATTTTTTAGGCTTTATTTCATCTATGCAGCTGGAATTTCTGATGCAATTTGACTGTGGTCCTTTCATTGAGCACCTCTAGGAAGTCCAGGCCTGATTTCCATACTAGCCCTCCATAAGCATGGAAGGCCACAGCTTAACCACACCACCTTTACTTTCCCTTGTACAGACAGAACAGCCCCAGCTCCTCATAGGCCGCATCCTTCAGCCCCATCACCATCCTCTGGTCCCTCCACTGGACTCTCTCTGTTTTAGTGGCATCTTTTTTACCAGGGAGCCCAAACTGAACACAATACTGTGGGTATGGTCTCACAGGGAAGGGGATATAGGGGAAATAATCACTTCCCTCATCCTGCTGGCTACGCAAGCATAGCCGCAGGCTGACTCACTCTTTCAGGCTTTGACTCTTTGCAGCTGCTCTCAGCCCCTCTTCTGCAAAGCTGCTTTTTACCCAGCCCATCTGCCACAGCTTGGCTATATAGATGCTTAAGGAGAATTTGGCTAAAGCCAAAAAAAAATGACATCCACAATCGCCCTCAGAGCCATGACAGATGGTGATCACATTGGTCAGTCACAATTTGCCCTTCATAAGCCCAGGCTGCCTCTTCTCCATCACCTTATTTTCTTTCATGTACTTAGAAATGGCTGCCACAAGAACTTGCATCCCAGGAACTGAGGTGAGGCCAACTGGTCTGTACCTTGCCAGATTCTTCTTATCACCTTTTTAAAAGCTACCTCAGTCTTTCTTTACCTTCACCACTAGGTCATCCCCTTCCATTCAGCACCAGGCCCACATTCTCTTTCATCTTCTTTTACTGATGTCCCACTTGAGGAAACTCTTCTTGCTGCCTTCACATCCCTTGCTAGTTTCAGCTTCAGCCAAGCTTTGATGTCTCTTGTACCATGCTTTTACGCCTGTACAGTTCCATGTCCATCCCCTGTAGCCCATCCTCACTTCCACTTTCCACACAACTTTTTGCTTTTGAGTTTAGCAAGGAGTTTCTCAATACGCCAGTTTGTCTCCCTGCTATGCCTACTTGTTGCTTTGTATACTGGAAGGCAACCAGCTCTGGCCCCCTTCAGTGCAGCCTCCTAAAGGCTCCTGAACAAGACAGAGTTCATTCCTCTGAAGCCCAAGTCTTCCTCGGCAGCTTGTTCTCCTCTATGCTCTGAGTACTTTTAACTCTGTCATCTCATGGCCACTGTAGCCAAGGTTGCCACTGACTATTGCATCCGAGCACTTCTTATTCCTGGGCAGCAGATCTAGAATATCTCTCTTGGCCCCATCCTGTTGTGAACCCAAGTAGAAGACAGTCCCTAAAACACTCTTAGTCTCCTGACTTGTTTGTGTTCTGCCATGTTGGTCTTCCTGTAAATTGGAAGTGGTTAAAAATCCCCTGAGAACCACAGCATGCAATCAGGAGACTTCTTGAAATTGTTTAAGGAAGGCTTCATTCTCTTCCTTTTCTTCACTGAGCCATCTGTTGCAGGTGCCTACCACAATATCCCCTTTATTAATCTACATTTCAGCCTTGACAGCAAACCCTTGGTGGACTCTCAAGGTTTTCTCTATTCCAGTTATGCTCTGCACATTCACACTCTCCTCTATAGACCTTCCCCCTCCATTTTTCTTCTGTGCCTGCTTGTTCAACTTGTGTCCATGCCTTGTAGTACTCACTCATGCACACTCTTCCACCATGGGCTGTCATCCCAGCGATATCACAGCTTAGTGACTGCACAGACTGCCTCATTTTCTTGTTTACTGCATTGCACATTTGTTTGTGGAATAGAACCTCTGATTTCCTGCAGCGAGGGATGTCCCTCCCTCAGACTCTCCTGTATGCACTACCTGCAGGTTTTGGTGTCCACACCCAACAAACCTAGTTTAAACTCCCCACAAGGCTAGCAGCCCTGTCAGCAAAGATAATAATCTTCATCAGGTGCATCTTGTCTTCCTTGCAGACCTCATTCCCCAGAGAGACTTAACTAAAGCCCTGCCTGTGACAGCAGATGCATACTAGAAATGGGCTGAGGCAAGGAACAAACAGGTCTGATGGGCACAGGGAGTGCCTTCATCCCTCTGCAGAAGTCCCTGACTACTGTTTTCTGTCACTTTCTCTCAGCCTCACTGGCTCTGACAGCATGGCTAGATGCACCTCCTGCAAAAACTCAGATCCCATCTTCTTGTCAGGGCTCTAAAGACCTCTTTGTAAGCACCTGCAGCTGAAGAAAAAGCTTTCTTGGTTTTTCCTCCATAGAAATTCCAGCCCTCCCCTGGTTAAACATTGCTTCTGGCCTTCCCCTTCTTCCATGCAATGGGAGATTAGGGTTCTTTCTTTTACAGTGGCTACAAAGTACCTTTGCCCTTCTGTTGGCATTCCTGATGCCATCCATCCTGCTTCACCTGGCAGCTCAGTGTCTCCATCAAAGCACAGCTCCAGCAGGTGAGGCTTCTGTGACCCCAACCTCTAAGAAGCTCCAGGCAACCCCTACACCTGGACAGCCACATGCTCTTCAGGGTTGTGTTTGGGTTGAGGTATCCCATATGCTGGGGTAGTTGATCTGTCTAGCGCTAAGGACTGTCTTGCAGCTCATCACCATCACTGTGTCCTCTACTGGTCTCAAGCACCATCCATGACATTACTGTTCAACTTCTTTCATCAACTCCTTCCTATTTTCACAAGCTAGTAACAGTGATCCTCAGGTGTTAAAGATGAACACAAGCCTGCTTTGTTCCCCTGCACCCAGCAAGCACCCACTCAATCTCTCAGATCCTAGTTGCATTTCATCTTAAGAATGCTGGCTGGCTCCCCTCAGGTAGGCTGCTTCCTCATGCACCACACACTGACCAGGCAAGAGGAGCCTAACACACCTTCCTTGTCCCCATTAGATTTCCTGCTCAGTGTGCAATCCCTCACACTGCTTTTTGTTCCCAGCTGCAGTTCATTCAACTTGTAAGTATCAGGTCTGCACTTCTTCTGCACTGTGCTTACAAAGCTTTAAAACATCTTTAGAGGAGCTTACAATGCATGCTGTTCCCCTAGGTCAAGTGACAGCTAGGGCAAAAACCTCAACACAGAAAGCAAGCATGCAAGTATTCCTCAAAATACCCTTTAACTATATGCTCAACATTGTTGTGATCTCTCTACTGTTCCTCAGCTACTGTATCCAAACAGTGCTTGAGGAATGCTCCAGTACAAAAGAACGACTTTCCATCCTTTTCCTGTACTTATTCATTCATTGACCATTTTTCCTCAAAATGATACAATAGACTTAACTGAAGTGATACATTTTGAGGGCTGAGAAAGAATTGAGCAGCAAGGTATATACTTACATTTTGCCCTCTGAAATATATTAAAAAGAATAAGTGATTTGGCAAAACTTACACAACTTTGGAACTGTGGTTGATGCTAAGACATTATGAACATATTCCAAAGTGACACATTGTACACACATTTTTCCCATGATCCTGTATTAAAAAATAAAAATATACAAAAAAATTAATCACAGAAGCAACAAATGTTAGTACCCCAGCAGACCAAAACCAGAAACTGTATGCTAGAGGTTACTGGGCTTTTGGGATATAACTCCCCCCCACACACACCTTTTATGAGAATTTAATATCATTCATGACATAAACAAAAGAACTGCCACTTTTTAATACCCATTGCATTTCTGACAGTTTTAATCTTTGGGTAGCTCAGTGACCTTGAAGAGCCCAATTCTTTTTGGTTTTGGTAGAAATCCAAGACAGTCACATTTATCTTGCAAGTTGTATTTTCGCAGTGCTGAATTAATTATAGATTGACTGCAGACGTAGCTT
>JAVHNF010058323.1:63287-74021 GCA_034783455.1 Micropsitta finschii
CTCTGCATTTTAAACACAGAAATGGTTTCTGGTCTACCTTCAGCAGCCTGGGCTGGTTTACGTAGTTTCATGTTGAAATGTTGAAACACAAGGAGTTGTCCATGGCAATAAAGTGGAAAAAAACCCCAACCCAACCCAAATCCAAAACCAAACAAAACACACAAAAAACCCCAAACAAACAAAAATAAAAACAAAAAGAAGAAGGAGAGACAACAAAGAGAACATGCTTTCAGCCTGTGATGTCCCACACAGAGCAGCACAAGCTGATCTTATGGAGAGAAGCAAATATTTGGCAATGCAACATCTAAGAGCAAGGAACTCGCCTCCTGCAGGCCTCGGGGGAAAGCTTGGCACTGCTGTTTGCCATCTCTGTGGCCTCATCTGGACTCACTCCAACAGCTCCACGTCCCTCTTGTGCTGCTGCCCCACAGCTGGATCAGGGCTGCAAGGGGTTCTCCCCAGAGCACAGCAGAGGGGCAGGATCCCCTCCCTGAGCCTGCTGCTCACTCTCTGAGGGTGCAGCCGAGCACACGGGGGGTGCTGGGCTCAAATGCACACTGAATCCAGGTCATGGGGAGCTTCTCCTCACCCAGCACCCCAAGTCCTTCTCCTCAGGCTGCTCTCAACCCATTCTCCATCCAGCCTGTGTTTGTGCTTGGGACTTTTTTTACCGTTTCTGGTTTTGGTCTGGGCTTTTTTGGTTTAGTTTTTCTCCATCTTCACCCCCCTGCTCTACAAAGAGCCCTTGGAAGCAGCTTGGGAATATGCACCATTTTAAATTGGGATTTCTTGCCCCTGTCTTTTATTACTCACAAGGATGTCATAGCTGGATTTATCTACTACTGCTGACACATCACATAATGTGATAAAAGGTAACAGGTAGCTCACTTGTACACTGATGAAACCAGCTCGTCTTTTCCTTGATCAAAGTATTTCCTATTTATACTATAATAAACAATTTGACACACTGGAGGTTTTTTTTTCCTCTGGTGTTAGCCTGAAGTTATTTTTCCAGGATACTGAAAACCAGCTGCTCCTCTAATTAGTACACTGAGTGCTTATTTTATTCCTCAGATAAAAGTGTCTTATGTTGTAACGAAACAGTTTGACACTCAAGTCACACATTCATCTATTTTATCGCAAAAGTCTGCTTAAAGAGCAGGCATCCCAGATAAGGCAACACATTTAATGTGCCATTTCTCTGCATTTCTATTAGCATTACTGCCAATTGGAAGAGTTTACAAATAATTTCTTTTCCAGCACATAAATATATAAAATATTTTACTTTCCACATTCTGGCAGAACACTTCAGGTCACTCTCCAGATTGCAGACAGAGCTGTAGGCATCTCTCATAGTCTGCCATATTTACATTCATGCAATAATTTATGTCTTAGAGTAAAGCAAATCAAGGGTATAAACTAAGGTGAGATCTGACCTCTACATTCAGATCAAAAGCAAACAGTAAGTCCTTATAAGTACAGCACACTGGAGAGATGCCCAGCTATACTAAACAACCTTCTGCTGCCATACCATCATGCACCATTTCTATCAAAGATGTAAGCAAAGCTCTGGCCTCATGTGAATTTCATGCTCTGACATATGATGGAACCACAATTCCTCGCCTCCCTTCCCCAAAAAAAGGCATTTTTGCACAGAAAATCAAGTCTCTTTCCCTTCTGTTTGGGTACTTTCATCTCTCCCATCACAGCAATGCTGTAACACCTTCCAGTAGTTCATAAAATTATGGTTTTGATGATTTATAAGACTCATCTTGAGACTTTGAAATATTCCAAGTAGATTCTCATTTTTCTCCCTGATACATTTTTTTTATGCCAACTATAATATATCCCCTGCAGCTTCTGCTTTCCTTTTCACTTGGGTGAAGCAGACCTTGTAGAACAGCAAAGAAGAAAAGGTGGAGAAGGCATTTGTAGGAAGTGCAATGGATACTTCGGCCTCTGATGCTCTCCTTCCTTCAGTGAGGACTGGCAAGAGTTAGGCATTAGCTGGATATAAGTGCATTCAGAGAAGCCGAATGGGGCAGAATGCACCTTAGAGTGCTGTCCCTTGCAGAGCTTTGGAGTGTGCTCAGCCAAGGCTGAGGACTCCCCATGTGCCACCACTAATTCCCACTACTCATCTCCTACCCCAGCACAGGAACCAAATATCTCCTGTCCCAGTGGCCCAAACTTGCCTCAGCTTTTGGGGTAAAAAAAGACAAGTCAATGGGCAACCTTGTGGTCAGCATCTTGGGAGCATTGGACAGCTGTCCCTGGGTAAGAGAAGCTGGGTTTTGACGCTTCTCTGTATAGGATTTGCTATGAGTTTTCATCTGCCTGTACACAGGAAAATACAGCTTGCTCTGTTTTGTCAGCTCCAAGACATCCTGGGGTCCCATTTTACTGTTTCTTAGCTAAACTTCTATCTCTTCCCCAGCCCTGCAGCAGCTTTGCTGTGCCACAGCACCAAAGCCCAGCAGAGAAGTAACCCACAACTCTCCATGTACCATGGGCTTCATGGCAAAGGACAACCTGCCTCCTAGCAATCCCAACAGGCAGGAGTCCCCTTCTGCCATTCTGAGCCCTAGAGCACATTTGGAAGCTCTTGAACATCCTCAGCATTACCCTGTTAAGTTCGGTGTGGGCAAACCCCCTTCATTGCACCCATTTCCACGCTGTCAATGCCAGGGGCCGCTGGCATGTCATCTGTGAAGGAAGGCTGGTGGTAACACATGGAGGCATTAAAAGTGATAAGACACCCATGAAGAGTTGCTGGGCAAAATCCAGGATGTGCAATTGCCATTTTCACTTAAGCTCAAGCAGCATTCTCTAACCAACTACGTTTTACATTCAAATGCAATGAATTATGAAATGCACCTTCATTTCTGCTCTGATTTGGAGGCTCACTGCGTGTTGCTGAGCAGCCAAACACTACAGCCCCAGAAGCAACTGTCCTTGGGCATCTCTGGAATTGATCGCTGCATTATTCACTGAGCTCGATGAGATCCTCTGTGGCAGAAGGTGACATACAGGTGTGAAATGCTCCTGTCATATCAGCTTATGCTCAGCCACAAACCCACTCCAACATACAGTGCATATGCTCCTCTTAAAATGTGCTTTGTCCAACCTAGCAATCCTGCTCACACAGCACAAATGACCTAATCCTGACCTAGACAGAGTTGAGCCTCTTTATGCATCCCCATGGAAAATGGGGTTTGCAACAAAAAAACAAATTCAGGCCAGCTCTGGTTGCTCATTATTTGAAGCCCATCTGTTAAACAAGCCATGGCAGATATGGAGACTTTGCCATCTTGCAATGAGAATGCACTCCCAAGGTAATTTCTGATGAAAACTGTATGTTTGCACTAGTTCTGCTCAGGCTGGTTCAGATTAAACAGAACCCCCTGCCAATTGTATTACCTCATTATTAGCAGACACTGGCAGCAGCCTTGTGTGGAGGGACGGAAGTCTGGCTGCACTACCTGCCGCCACATCGTAATTCATGTCAGGTGCCGGGAGACGCGCAGGATTACTGCCTCCCTCCTGGCTGTCCTGACCACAGGGGACTCCTACTTGAACGTGACCTTTCATCCATCCAAGCACCTGATGCTGAGCCAAAGCCTTGGAAGAATTCAGCAGCCCTCAGCAGGGGTATGGGGGAAGGAAGGTGAGGATGTTCCTAGGGGTGCAGTGCATGACTGACATCCCTGGGAGCCCACTGGGTTCAATCCCTGCTACTGAATGATGCTTATGCACAGCAGGAAAAGAAGGAGGAAGCTGTTGTTGGTTCTCACTACATATTTCAAGTTAAATCCCAGGAAAAAGAAAAAAAAATGAAGACAATCCATCAGAGGAAAGTAGCCATAAGCCATATCATAATAATTCAAGCCAGAGAGCATTAATTAAATTTGCAGGCACGGTAAATCTTTCACATAATATTCCCCTATTTGCTCAGTGCCTAAGGAATTTCCCATTACCCTGTCTCTTTTTGATGTATGGCCCATTTGACCTTCACATAGCCCAGACTTGTGTCATGCCCCCAAACCCTCTGCTCAAAATACTGCAACAACAGGCAGCTGAGACATAAGAACAATAAAAACACCCAGTGCAACCAAACTGTATCTTTGGAGCTGCTGGAACTGCTGAGCTGGAAGAGATGGAGGATCACCTCCCGTCTCTGCAGAAAACACATCTAGCTTGCTGAAAAGTCTCAAACAGGAATCTAGCACCTTCCATCTGCAGCCCATTACTCTACATTTTAACTCCATCTCTCTGATTACAGGTCCCTGCACACTAGGAGTGTATACGAAACAGTGCCAAAGTCTCAAGTCTGTGAGACTGAGAGTCAGGGAATAACTGGAGATGAATCAAAACTGGAAGCCAATTCCACAGCACTCTTTTTCCAAAAAAAGCACAGTGTTTCAGTAAAAGACCCCATGAATTGGCATCATGCTGAGTCTGGCCTTTACAAACCTAAAGCGAAATCATCTGGTCTGCTCGGAAAGGCGGAACGTAACAAGGTGCAAACAATAATTTTTGGAGAAAGTGCTTTTACAAGTGACAGATTTCCCCCCCACCACGACCTTTTCCTTTAGGAGTGAGATCATTTCAACAGCTGATCTTCTCCATCCGCAGGTTTTGCTTTACTTTCTCTTGCCGTCTAGGGGAGATGCTGAACACCCTCAAGCAGGGTGACAGCCTCTGCTCTGCTCCCCCTTGGCTGATGAATATAGTTGTACTGTGCATCTTGTGAGGGCATTTGACTTGGGTATCCCAGGGAGGTAGGAGAGATGCACTCCCACTGTCACCATCTCCCATGATCTCTGCTCTCAGCAGTCTCCCCAAGGATGCTGGCATCACATGGACTTGCCAAGCATCCCCCTTCAGACCAGGACTGCATCCAGCACTCCAGTTTGATTTCATCTAACTTTGCACAATGTTTCCACCCTGTTGTAGCTGCTTGCAGAGGGGTGGGAGAAGGTTGGATCTGCACCCCAGCTTCCCTGTGCACTTCAGGCATCAGAAAGTCTCCCTTCCTGTTCTGACCAAGGACATTTTAAAGACAGCCTGTTCATGGTGATCGGCTCTGATTGTAGCTTTGCAGCAGTTAGCAAGTCCTCCCTGGCTCCAGCATCCTGATGCTACATTTTTCTCTTCCCGTTAATGGTGGGTTCTGTTTCTTTTATTACCTCTTAGCAATCGTTTGACGAGTTCTCACAGCAGGACTTTGCTCAAAATTATTCCACCCTTCTAAACTTCTCCTTCAAAAGCCATCAACACTTCATTACAACACAGCACAGCCTCAAATCCACAGCATTTTTTACTTGCAAAGATTGGTGAGACCACAGGATAAAGCAGAACTGCTCTGTTGGGTGCTCAGATCATCTCAGAGAATGCACCGCTGGGCCACATGCTGCTGCAGAGAAAAGCTACAACAGCCTTGCAAAAGCTGCTCTGTCTTCACCCAGCTGTATCAACTGGTCAAATAAAAGATGCTCCATCTCCCTTGCGTGAGTTGCCTGAGGTTTATTTACAGGAGGTTGATGGCTCACTGCCATCTGCCCTTTCCTTGCTGTGGTAAAAGGCAAAGCCTCACAGCTTCCTGTCCAGACCTTTCTTGGTAACAATAAATGATCTGAGTCCAAACCATAGGCTGCAATGCACCTGGAATGGCTGCTCTCCACCAGTAACAGAGAACCAACAGTAAGGACTCACCATCCATGTCAAGGCGCTGCATGATAATCGCCAGCTCCACCTCACTGGGCATGTATCCCAAGGAACGCATTGCCATGCCCAGCTCCTGCTTGGATATAAAGCCATTCCCATCCCTGTCCAGCACACGGAAAGCTTCACGGATTTCTGTAAAGGAGAATGAAGAAGAGATGAGTTGATAAGGTGGAGGATTCCCTGGTCAGTGCATCTGGACACATGGGACACAAAAGCAGTGTGTACTGTTTTTGCTAATGTTAATGATGCCTATTTGATCATTTCAAATCAGCATCATCATGATACACACATATACATGTGTATGCATGCAGTCATGGATGCACACCTCTGTATGAAGATAGATATACACAAGAGCATCCACATTTACAATGACTATTTTCTGTTGCAAAATTATTTCTTCATTACATATCGAACTCCATTTCTCTCGACAGCATCTGCCTTGGACTGTGACCCATCCTGATTCACAGTTAAGTCTCCCCGCATATGGTTGCACAGCAAACCCAGCCCCAGGCGTTTCTGCAGCAGCTCTTCTCCCAGCCCCTCAGCATACCTGCAAGGCAGATTTACTTAATGTCACATGGGCAGATCAAGCTCTAACTTTATCCAACAAAACTGTGTGGACAGGGATAGCTGTGTGCCGACTGCCTCTTCCGCAGGGTTGGAACCCTGCAGCCAAAGCCCGGATGCACATGTTCTCTCTTTTCCAATAAATGTGAAGGTGTATCTTATAAACGATACCCAGGCAATTGCCATCTCTCATTCCTTTTCGCAGCCTTTCTCTAGTTTTGCAGCAATAAACAGCCTCAGATCAATAAAAATGCTGATTGCATCAAAGGAATCGTTCCCATCATTCTTCCTCTGCCTGGCTCAGCTTCCAGCATCTGACTTGGTTTTTCCCCACTCCAGCCTGTAATAGCCACGTTTCCTGCTCCTCACAGACCTCTTAACTTGAAGCCCCACCACCAAACCTCCCAGACCTGACTGTTGCAAATGTCAGACTGAGAACCTTAACATTTCAGTTTGTTACAGCCCTGTTTACTTGAAGGATTCAGTTGGAGGTGGGGAGAGAAAGAGGTGCTGATTTCTTACATTTGGTTTAACAGTCTTTGCCCCATGCTGCGGAGAGGAAAACACAGGATGCTTTATCGTATCTCTTTTGGGAATGAGGATATATGAAAAACCAGCATGCTGGGACCCACTGCAGCTTTGCTCAAAAGAGTTTAATTTTCATGTGAAAACATTTCATTGGAGAGCTGGGAGGAAAAACACAGCAGGGTTTTTTTTATTCTGGGGGGAAAGTGGAATTAAAAACCAAAAGCTCTCTTCTGTGTCAGGAAACAGACTGGATGGAAGAAGTTTGGCCAGTCCTAGGTACTTTAGGCATTAAGCATCAGGCAAGAAGATATTCCCGATCTTGCCATGGACTGGAAGCATGCCACCTCCCTCTGCTCCCTATGTGCCACAGAGGCACCAGCCCCCCTGCAGTGGGGCTACAGGAAAAAGCTGGGACCATCATAATCCACCAAGAAATGGGTTCAGTGACGTCTTTCTAACAAGTTATTTAGAGCTTTACAATTCAAAAGCTGTTTCTAAATCACCTCACATCAAAGTTCACCACCTCCCTTGACAACACCAGTGCGTTAGCAAATTCTGCTCCAATTTCCACACGCTGCTTTCTGCTGTGTGTAATACCCTGGTGATGTGCCAGGGCCAGGGCACCTCCGCAACCTACTGCTAAATCTTCACCACAGATGTGGTTATCGTAATGAGATATGATCAATTTTTAATCCAGCTAAAGTGCCCACTGATGCAAAAGGGGAAGATCCTATTAATTTCAATGAATATCAGGCCAGATCTATAATACCAACACTTTGGGTTTAGGGATGCATCAACTGTGGCTTCTTTAAGCTTAAAACACTTCACCTTGTCTCCCTGCCAGCCCAAGCTGGTGTAAGCTTGCTGGTATGGGGAGACTGTTGAAAGCAAGCTCGGCTGGAAGTATGGGCACATAATGCAAAGAGCCTTTGGAGTAGAAACGAATCCCATTAGACACTGCCAGCTGTAGTGAAATCTATTCTCATATGTTGTGCTGAAAGCTAAAGTGCAGTAAATATTACATCAAAATCAATTAATTTTAAAATAAACTTTTGACAGATGAAGATTAAAGAACCAAATATATTGCAGGGAGCTGAGGAAATGCTTCAGAAAATAAAATGTGAGTCTATCTTCAGAAAAGTTTGTACGTGAGTTAGATTGATCCAAATTACGTGAATAAATTACATCTGTACAGAGGCTCTGCTGTAGGATATCTGAATGCCAGTAAATATCTTCTCCAGACACACTGATTTCAGAAGGTGCATTTAACAGCACTGCAACCTTTAAGCCTCAGTCAGAGAGGAAAACAGCACACATTTGGGGTCCAGCTCTGTTCCATAGCTCTCAGAAACCTGGACTTTTGACCAAGCCTGAGACATCTTTCACAAATTGACTCCTGACATCAAATGGAGCTGGCATTCACTCATCACTCTAAAAATACCACTTGTGCAGAGGTATATTTGAAGAGCTATTTATAGGTTGAACACACTGTACGCAAAGTAGCTATGACCTCAGTCAGTGCCTTCTCTTTATCTTTACATGTAACACCACCTCCTTATCAGCTTTTCTTTATAGTGATTCTTTCTCCTCTCACATACTCTCAGGTGCTGTCCTGCACAGCATCCATAGCGTGAGACATAGGACTGAGCATCCTTCCCAAACACAGCACCACCAGCTCTCCCCACCAGTGCTGCCAAAGAGCCTGCCCCAAATAGAGGTCCATGAACCTGTAGCAGCCTGGCTAACCCTCACCTTTATTTCCAGCTCCTCAATTTCATTACCCAAAGCTAAAAATACATCAGCAGTTTCCCCATATGGCTTTCCCAAAGAAGTCGCCATGGCAACTGATGCTTCTGGCTGAGAAGTGGGAGCTGATGTGGTCCATGGAGGATATCTGTCAACAAAGACATTGACAGGGCTTGGGAGAAACCTTGAGACCTCTTGCATTTCGGCTGGAAGCTGCTCTGCTTTGGGATGCTTTATACTGATCCGGAAAAGCAGAGCTCTGTTTTGTCTTTAGAAAGAACAGTAAAATAACAGGATAGCAGGTCTTAACGCAATGCTACCCCAGCAGCTACCTTGTCTCTTGCCCAGCCTGGATGGCAGCAGAACCTCTACACCCAACCATGCACCTATACTCAGATTACACCTCCCCTGGGAAGTTAGTAAATATTGATATTTATTTCTCTTTCCACTATTTAATATCTTCTTTTAGTTCCAAATTTAGTCAGTTGCAACAAACTATACTGGAAGATAAAGGAGAAAAAAGGAGAAAATATAGAAAGATTTAGAGAACAGAAAGTATCCCATTTTGCTGGTGATGGCACTGGCCTGAGCCTGAGAACACATCACTTCTTCTCAAGGAACCCAGGCTAGGACCTAAGTGCTCTTCTCCATGTCTCAGTTTCTCCAGGTCCTGGGAACAGCGATACTGCTCACTTGTGCAAGGTGATTTCAACATCAAAGTGCTCACCCAACAGCCAGTGACTACTGGCAGCACTAAACCATCTCACTCCCAGAATTAATTCAAACAGTATCAGCAAGTACTGCTGCTGCAGAGAAAGAAACTTTGTCAGATGGACCATACAAGATTCTTACCACTGAACATCATTCAAGTGAGCAACGGGAGAGAAGGGATCAGCATCTGGCCTCATCCTAACTAACAACTTCGATCTCAAAGGGACAGTGGCCACAAAATTAGTTATATTCCAACTGATATAAGGCTGGAAAGAATTACCAGGTCAAAAAGTCCAGCGAAAAGGAAGGAGTGCTGTGTGAATCAGACAAGATTCCAGAGCAGAAGGCCCTCACCTGAGAATCAGCTGTGTTGAGGCAGGTATGGTGAGCTGGGCGTGAAGCCACATCCCTCAGGCAAGTTTAGCCCAGTGGTTTTCCCGAGGTGAGGATTTATATTCGATGGGAGCCAAGAGCACAGCCATCACTTCTCGGAATTATCTGAGCATTCAAAAGCTGTATGTGTGTTGCTTTTAATTCATTCTCCCTCTTTCCTCACATATAACAGCTGCACCTTCCAGCTTCCCTATTACAGAACACATGGCCATTCAATGACCCCCACACACTCCTTGGAAAGACAGAAAGGAAGAACTATGGGAAAGGATGATTGGGTTTTTTTACATTACCTTTCTGAAGGGTACAAATAAGATTGCTGTCAGAGACCTGATACCCAGCCTAGCAAGTCGTTAACTCTCTGCATCCATCTGCATCCAGAAACACATCCTCAGCCACCCACTCGCATCACACCCACTCCAGCCCTTCCCTACAAAACACCTCTCCATGCTTCAGGCAAGCAGGACCCTGACCTTGTGTTCCCTTCCCCAGCTCATCCCTTCTCCATGATCAGTAGCAGGTTTATTTACAGATGATTTCCCTCTGACTGGTAACTAGAGTCAACGATCATGATTTTTGTTTTGCTTCCTGAATGAGAATGAATCACGATGCTCCGGGAAATCAATTGAGCCTGAGCCACTGGTGTCCACAAACTCCCCTCAGGCACTACAGATGTTTTCAGGTTATTTCACTGGGTATAAATATCACCACAATAAATTTTGTAATTACACTGTAACTACCACACCCGAAGTGCACAGTAATTACGATCACAGTCCTATATGGTTATTTTCATTAGTATGATAAGAGAAGAAATACCACCACCCGAAATCTTGCAAGTCATCTCATTCACTTAATTGCAGGTTTGGGCACCAAAGTACAAACTGAATGATCTAAAAGCTGCAAATAGCATGTCCTTGAGTGAACTGTTAAGTGAGTCTCTAACTACTATGTCTGTTTAAAACAAAAAAAATGGAAATTTCCATCGCTCCATCTGCTATTCTTACGCTTGTTTTTTTCACTGCAAATTGCAACAGTGTCAAAATAACTATATTTTTTATCTCATGG
>JAVHNF010058327.1:0-10891 GCA_034783455.1 Micropsitta finschii
GTTTATAAATCCACACTTACCCTGTTAAGTAAATGGCCTGCATCTCAGAAGTGCTAAGCCTCTGCCATAGCTCCCTGAGGTGAACAGCACTGAATATCTGGTGCCTCTGAAAGCTAAGTGATAAATTTCAGAGTTTTGCAAACTCTGGGTGTGAGTCAATAGTAGTCATTCAGATATAGTGAGCTGTCTACGAGCACCTAGTTTGGTTGATGGATGCTTGTCTGATCTAGGAACAAAGATGTTAACTAACTGGCCGTATTTATTGGATAACATTCAGCAAATAATTAATTATTCTGTTAATACTCATCTGAAATATAGTTAGGCATTTGTGCAGGGCTGGTTTTCCCTTTGTTTTTCTTCTCTTTCTGGCAGTACAGGTGATACAGTTCATTAGGGTCAGGAAGCACCTGAATTCTGGTCCAGCTTTTGTAATGGGTGGCTGATCAAAGCAGATCCCCAAGGAGAGAATGGCAGTCAGCTCTTCCCTTAAGGAAAAGGAGTTTTCTGTGAAGAGCGACCCCTCTGTGACATCTTGGTGACTGCTGCCTGCACTAGGAATCTCTGTGTCCAAAATTTTCAAGGGTTCAGCAGATTTGAGTCTTCAACTTTGTGTCAGAGGAGATGGTGTCTCCTTTTCTGTTTTATACAACAAAGAACGTACCCTTGTTTGTCCACAAGTTCTAATAGTTATTATGATTGTTTATGTTAATAAGAATCATAAACTAGTCTCACCATGAAAATATGGCTGGTGTCAAACATAATTAGTTAAATACATTTTCACTGGTGGCAAAACCATCCCAAAAAAAAGTTGGGCTGTAGCACATATGTAAGGCCAGCCTTTCCATGTAACTAACTCTGCTTGTATCTACGACTTGGGAATCTGCTACAGGTGATTTTCCAGGTACCCTTGAATGACAGATTTTTGCTCACAGTAAGGATGCACCTGAGAAAAGGAGACTGTAAATTGGCTGTGCTCCAGCTGCACAATGAGACAGGGCCATGTTGCTATTTTAGTTTCTTCCTGGTTGCTATATGGTAATTTGATGATGTTATTTTACTTCAGCATGCAATTCTATTTTTCCCAAATGCCAACATGGGAGATGTAAAGAGATGAGAGATTTATTTCGGGGCTCAGTCAGTTTTGAACATGACATACTCAGTAAATGAGTGTATTCTTGGCCGGAAAGCAACAATCACATCAGCAGGTAGGATTCATCTCACTGTCAGATAATGGACAGAAGATGTGTGGAGTCTTGCACGCTACAGGTATTTGGGTTCAGCCACTTCAGAGTGGCTGAAGAAAACATAAAGCTGTCAAGTGTCTTCCTTACCTCTGTGAGTGCAGTCAGCTAGAAGCCACTTGCCCAGAAGCAAGGGCTTGAGAGATTACATGCAGCACTATAAACTGATGGTGCCTAAATCTAAGCTGTTCCAGCTAAAATAGCTATTCTTCACTAGCAAAGATGCATTTCTTAAAAAGACATTGGTGTATTTACTTTCATTAGCTGCTGGGAGTCCATGTCAAAAGCACTATGATGTGTCTTGAAATAGGTAAACCAGAAAAACATATTCCCTTCTCAAGTACTATGTTGTTTAATGTAATTATTTCTAGGTATGCTTGAATGGTTAAACCAGGCAGGCTTTGTTTGTGTTATTACTACTGCTATGTGTTTCCCTTTGGGCAAGAAGCTGGAAATAAGGGGCACAGCTGTCCCTTCCCTGGAAGCTGTGCTGTACAACACTGCCACACTTGAAACCCACAAAGCCTCCGTGTGAGACCTGCCTTTTGCCCAGAGCAGTGGCGTATCACTCACTCGCAGCCCCTCAGGAAGGGGGTTTCTAATCGGCTGCTTGTCTGCTGCAGGGAACATTTCCCACGCTCCTCCCTCTCTGCCCTTTTGCAGTAAATCCAGAGATTTTCCAGTCCTGGCATCTCTGAACACTTCCCCTAAGTGCCACTGGGGCACCTGAAAGCCCTGGGTACTTGGACACAGGGAGACAAAATCTGCTGGCTCTGTTAATTTTAACTTGATTCAGGCTGTCTTCAGTTTCTGAGAGGTGTAATGGTAAAAAGAAGTGGACCACAAAGTCAGCTAATATTTTGTTGTAGCTTGTCTAACAAATGTTTGAAGAAAAAGCAACATGAAATGCAATTTTAAGGGTAGAAATCGGATGCTTTTCTGATTGCTTAACTTATCTGAACCAGAGGGCTGTGAAATGAACAGCCTGAGGCAGGTCTGACCGAAAGGTCTCTGAACCTGGTGTGAGCTGTGTGACTGAATCCAGTTGACAGGGATTCCCTCTCCCCTCCATAAACCTGAAATTATTCCTTTTCCTCTCAAAAAAAAAAATGCCTTTCTGAAGTAAATAGCATTTGTCATTACCAGGAGGGGATGCTGACACTCCGTTTTTCTTATGGTGGTGGGACTATCAGACCAAGCAGACAGGCTAGCTTACAGTAGTGTCAGCACATTTGACTCGATAACATTTTTTTATCATTAAATAAATAAATCTTCTAAAACTTCCCGCTTCAGCCATCAGCAAAATATTTTACCTACTAACAAACAGTCACATCTCGCCACCGTGCATCATTCAGAAAGCATTAGGAATTCATTAAATTTTCTTAAAAATCACAATGGGTGTATGATCACCTAGGCACACACGCTTCTACACACACATTGTTCTCTGTCCAGGGAACGCTCCTTGTCACCTTTCTCAGCAGTCACACACACCAGGAGTATCTTTGATTTTAATGAACTCAAGCTTTTCCCTTAACTAGCTATCTCCAGGGCTTGAAAGTACATACACTCAGGAATGGGGCTCATTTGGCTGCATTGTTGCAGTCTATATCAGCTATTACAATCTCATTCCTACAATACACACTTAATAGCATTGAAGAGCCTTACTATTATGTCATGCATAGATCAAAAGAGGTTCAAAAGCCTTCCACAAGTTTTAAGGCTTAGTCCTGCTGGTAATAACATCAGTGATGAAATTGTAATTGCATTTGATAGGAACAACAGCAGGCACTTTGCTCAGGTCTCATCTTGGGAAGTACTGAGCTGCTGCAGATCCCAGGAAGTCCAAAAAGACTAGCTCAGTGTCACACAAAAGCACATCCTTATTTATTAACTATATATTTACCAGGTAGTCCAATTAAACTTGACAGCCTGTTTATAGAGGCTTTCTGCCCAGTAGCAGCTAAACAGGTATCAGCCAACACACTGTAACGTAGCAGCAAACTGAGCAGAAGATGCTGGTCTCTTCATCATTTGAGCTGTACATCATTCACAAACATTGATTCGAGTCCAATACAGGTCATAGCACATTTGTATCTAGCTTTATATGAAAGAACATCAAAGCCTTTTTATGCTGACAGTGCTTCCCAAAATTTGCATCCTTCAAGAACCTGAAAATATTCTGCAGCATCACCATCTCAAGGTCAGTATACATTCAATATTCATTAAAAAAAAGAAACCGCAGTGGTGATAGAAATCTGATGGTATAGATTAGCTGATGAGATCTCTGAATTCCCAGATCACCTGACAGGGAAACAGACAGGGGAGAGGAGAAGGGGGAGCAGAGAGCTTCAGCAATTATCTTGTCTGAGTTAGTTATGTCTCCAGTTACAATACACATGTGGCCATAGGTATTTAAATAAGCTCTTGGTTAGCTCTCGGTTTCTGTTTCCTCCTTCCCAGCACCATGTATCTGAGATCATGACCAGACCAGAGAAGCTTCCCTGTTTCATGTCTTTGGACCATTTGTTACTTGTTTTAAGCTTAACTCCTGTCACCTCTTTGACACCTGACAGCCTCCTGATGGGGTTTGACCTGTCAAGGTGCTAAATGAGTCCGGCACAGTGCTGAGCAGTGCAGGAGCTGAGGTTTCTCCATCTGAAGAGGACTCCACATCCCTAGAGACATGACCCAAAGCCCAAACATTTCAAACTCTGTTCCTTTCTAATACCTCTTGTTCCTTCATCCAGCAAACACTGCTGTGTCCTTGTTTCCATCATTTCCCTCCTTGTCATATATCCAGTGTATTTTATGTCTAGCCACTTGATTTTTATGTTCAATAACTCACCAATTACAGTGTCTGCTTGGTATGATTTACATCTTACCTACTTCATAATTTCACCGAAGCTGGGGCTTTGAGTATTAATCATATCAAAAACAGTTGTTCATATTAATGTATAATGTTCTTGTTTGACTGGCAGGGGAGGTTGTTTTTAGCATACATTTAGGAAATGTGCTTGTGCTAAATCTATTTAAATCAAGGAAATCCCAGTGTAAGAAAATCTAGAGGTTTCTGAGCTAAACCAGAAGGATCAAGGATTGTGCTGCTTCTGGAATGGAACAAAAGCACAACTGGATTTTCCTGATCAGTATATTTATTGTACAATTTTTATCCTTCTATCATTCTGAGTTGCTGTTCTTCTTAGTTTGCACCTTTGTATTTGAGTATCCCTATTACTTTGCTAAATGTAATAGCAGATGTTCTAGATGTTCTCACTAGAACATCTTACTTTAAAACACCTTAAAGTCTAACCACTTGTTTATACAAATCAGACATTAAGGATAATAAACAAAACAGCAAAATATC
Organism: Micropsitta finschii; assembly: GCA_034783455.1. NCBI lineage: Eukaryota > Metazoa > Chordata > Aves > Psittaciformes > Psittacidae > Micropsitta > Micropsitta finschii. The sequence continues at coordinate 4,606 of JAVHNF010058327.1, forward strand.
AACCAAGGCCATAGAGGGTATAAATGGCTAAATCACAACACTGGAAAGGTAAATGGGGGCAAGTACAGAAAACATAGTAGTAACAATAGTGTAGCAGCACAGCGTAAGAGAAGTAACATGTAGCTAGTAAATGAACAAACTCTAATTATCATCCACTGTCTTTACATACTGTGCTATATATTTTCTTGCTTAGCACATTGCATGGTTCATTCTGTACAGCTGCTTTCAGTGAGCTGAGTGCTTTTCCAAAAAAGCCTTAATTTTGAGAAGAAAACACTTCTTTTTGGTAGATTTGCATTTTGCTTTCTGGATTAAATACTTACCTGTCTGTTACTGTTCATGAATTCTGATAATATTTGGCTTGGAATCAGTAAGACACCAGTAAGAATTTACTGCCAGAGTAAGCAGGCTGAGGAGAAGAATTTAACGTTTTGCTGTATTTCTCTGTAACTTCTTGAATACAAACCTAAATGCAACTCTTAAAAACTGTAAAATAAAGTCAAATTATAAATTATTTCACTGTAAGTGTAGTTTTAGGCATGTTCTCCTTTTCCAGACAGAATATCAGGAAGTGTCTGGATGTGATTTATACCCCTCAGCTTTGCTATCTTTCAGTAGAAACTAGGAATTATGGGCTAATTCAGGTGCCCTGAAGGTAGATAGTGAAGAATGGACCTCACCGGGGATCTCAGAAGTGCAATATCCTCTCCTGGCTTTCTGTAGAAAAGCCACATCTCTTATTGCTGTCAGTGGCCTGATCCACATCCATATAGCTGGCCATAGGCAGCAGCTAAGAGGCACTGTTATGGCTCCCCATGCAGGGAGCATGGTCCTGCTGGGTGTAAATGGACCCTGGTAAAAATATTAACTGAGTATCCCTGTTCAAGATCGTATCTTCGCAGCTGGATTTCCAAAAACGCTGAGGCAAGGCCAGCGAGCAAAAGTAAACATGCAGTAACTGAATGATGTCTAACAAATAAATGGGCAATTGCACATGTTTTAACAGATAAGGGACTAACAGGTAAATATTGCTGGTCCTTAAGAGGGCTAACAAACATTTACACAAGAGTGCCATGGTATTGTACAGTGCAGACACGCAGAATGGGGTACTTCCAAATACAGAATTCAAAAGTACACCACATGTCCCCAGCCAAAAGCACAGCTCTGTGCAGGGTTAACCCCATGCAGAAAGCTTGAGCTTGTCAAACAGGACATTAGACTGCTGTATCTCAAATGTGCTGTTTGACTGCTACCTCTTACATACTCCTTATGAAGACATATATGCAGCAGAAGGCCAAGCTTTGTGCCCGAGGCTACAAAAAATGAACTTGGGCTCTAAAGAGCTGGGATTACAGACAAACCAGAGCAGTCATGTCAAGCCAGCATAATCAACTTTCTCTTGGAGTGCCAATACTGGGTCAGAGTCCCTGGGCTATCCAGAATGGCTACTGTTGTCACTGCTATGACGGTATCAATTGATGTGAGCATAGCCCCTGGTAAAGTCAGGTCCTGACAAGATCGCCTGCTTTTAGCAAGACTGAATTTGATGAGATCTTTGCTCAGAATTACAGCTCAAACCAACCTGGGCCAATGACTGGCTTTAGCTAACGGTGTCTTTGAAGATTTATGTATTCAAACCAAGAAGCAAACCAGGTGATGAATATTATGGACACAACTTTGACTTTATCCACACCATTTCCTATCCTGGCATATTTCTAACTTATATGAAATTAGGATGTTTAGTCTTATGTTCATTACAGCTTCTTTCATTGGAATTTTTCTCTTGGGTGTGAAGAGATAATCCACATGAATATTTTTCCCATTATAGGCCACATTATTAAGTCTATTATTGTATTTTAATTGATGTTATTATAGCACATTAAGTACTTTGGCATGGGTTAGAGATAGTTTGTTAATAACACTATTAATAAAAAGCTAAAAGCTGTGTTTCTATTCTGGGTGATGCTGAAGCTTTCAAAATTGTACTCATTCTGTCACGTAGCTTGGGATCACAAATCTGAGCATTATCCTACTGTCTTTTATAGTGCTTTTAACTTCTTTAATAATCTGCTGTTTCAACAATGCCCCTATATTTCACTGAACCAGAGGTGATGCAGAACAATATATCATGTCTTGTTACAGTCATTGGCTGTATCAAACAAAATTTTATCCTACCCAAGTAGTCGGAATGACTTCAGTTTTGCTGTTTAAATGAGTATCAACAGAATAACTCTCCAGATGTTTATAGAATTTATTCTTAGCAAATTTTGGGGCTTATTTACAGTCTGTTGTGGTATTTTTTTTCCAGTATTTGTTTCAGATGCCTTTGTGCCTCTTACATTCTCAGCAGAACCTTAAATACCTCTATCATCACCAAATCCTTTCCTGGAACACCCTGAATGAATTAGTAGATTGAATTTGTCAGCCACAATATTTCTATTCATCATGGACAAATTTGCAGCTTTCTGTCCTGTATCATGTTCCAGGTTAAACATAATTAAAGAATGGCAAAATGAACAGACACCTTCCTAGCTTTTAAAAGCTAAGCAGGCTGATTCACAGTGAAACACAGTAAATGGAGAGACTGATTATCATGTGGGCTGACCTTTCTTGCAAGATAGGATTTTACTTCAAAAAGGCTAAGATGAAAAATCTGGTAATTTCCATCTGTATAAAGAAAAAAGGTAATAATTTGAGCTTGTAGTCAATTCTTATGCTTAGGTCTCAAGCAGAGGGAGATTATACCTATACTATTTAATGCTATAAGACGTTCCTGTGCATTGCAATTTAATCAGGTATGCTTTTAAATTATTACAACAGTTGCTGGGGCAGTTTTGGCCTAGGGTAACTCATACTCTCCATGCTCCGTATCCTCAGGCTACGAGTTAGCACAAGTCAGGGGTACCCCAACACAGTTTGCTTGGGAGGCTAAGAAAGACCAGCAGTGTGGATGCAGACTCTTCGATGCTGACTGACTTCAGTGCCAGAGTGTGGTCCTCAGCACATTTAATTTGGTAACAGAGATGTAGCCAGCTAATCCTCTTGAAATGATGGCCACTTTAGAGGGTCATTTTTATATATAATCTTCTAATGTTATCTACAGAAGCCCAAGTCAGAAAAAGGAATGAGACAGCCTATTTTCCAGCCAGAATGTGGAAAGACCATTCCATTCAGCTTCAGTGAGAGATGAATCAGGTCTTGTAGGCAGAAAGCTATAGACAAAGCAACAAAGAAAACTAATCTCTTTTCTCAATGAAACTGCCAGTCCAGTTGTGTTAGTCATGAAACTCAAAGAGATCACAAACTTCTGAAAGTTTGGCAGGGGGCTACCCGAACTGGACTATTTGACACTCAGCCCTCTCATCCAAAATACCACAAACCAGATCAGAGCTGCCCATTCCCGGCTCTTGAGTCATGGTCAGTTGAAAAGCAGCCCCTATACCCAGGGACTATGTTCTATGACCAGTGGTGAGGTAGCATGGACACTGGGCCTGCTCTTGCCTTGGAAGAAAGCAAGCCAGTGGTGAAAGTTCATTTCACCATGTTTTTCCTGGATCTATCTGAAAGTTCAACCCCTTCCCAGCCGTGAGGGGAGTCTTAATTCACACCATGCTGGGAGTTCTCTTCTTTCACTTCTTTGAGACATGTGATGTATTTTTATAGCTGTCAAGTGGCAATTTTGATGTGCAATGAGATACATGTCCCTGCCTGGACTCCGTCATCAACCAATTTTGAAGAGCTTAAATATTCCTAAAACCTACCCTGTTTGAGCACAGAACTGTTGAAGAGATGATGTGATCAACTGGATGCATATCTCTGAATGCATTGTTCTTCTTGCCTTTAATTTCTATCATCTTAATCCACTTCACACTGCCCCCACAAAAATCCGATAACCTTTTATATCAGTGAAAGAAGTTAAGCCTACAGGACTGCTCATCACAGTTATATAAGATTCAAAGGGTACTGCACAGAGGGGCTTCCTTACACATCTTTATTAAAGTGATGATGACCAGTTGTGCCAGCAGCACAAACGTGTCGACTATGGGTTTTCTTTCAAGAGGAGGAATGCTACTTATACCACATATTTCCACTTAACATCTCCAGAAAAGTATGGCAGAGGTAAGGTATAAAATGCTATTTGTCCTAGAATTTATATGTACGTTACAGTGTATGTGACCCCTTAACTATGTGAAGTAGACGAATTAAACTCCACATTTGTAGATAAAGCAAGTCAACAGTTACCTGGTTGCATATTTTTACAGACTCTGTCACATCCTTTTCTAGGCACAGGTATTTCATCTTACTCTGGAAGGTAAGTCTTACCCTCTCAGGCTTTTATTTGTTTTCCAGATGAGCTTTTCTCCTGTTCTCCCACGTGAGAAACTGTACTCCTCCTCAGATAAAATACTTCTTCCAAGGAAGACTGAGGTGTGTCAGGGTGGCAGCCACTGGGGGACTAGTGATGGCCATGCTGGAGCAATGCCATAGTACGTGAACTCCCAGATGAATTACCAGTTTCTCTGAGCTTTGGGCTGCGTTGCTTTGGTTGTTTGCTTGGGGTTTTTTACATAAAACTGACTGAAAACTGTTTTCAGCAATAAAATCCCAAAAATCTTTTCTCAGCAATATGATGTACAGTAGTTGCAGCCTACAGACTACAACCGCATTGATGGCACCCATAGGCATTTACGAAGAGCAAGAAGCAGCCCTTCCTTCTTTATCTAGGTCTCACTTTTTTAAACTCAGTGCTGGGAATGGAGGCATTTTGTAACCCATCTGCTTTCGCCTTCCTGCAGGTATTGTTTTTTGATTGTCCTGATGACCTTCCCATCACCTTCAGAGCTTTTTTTTTTCCTATACTGTAGCACTGGATTCCAAGAGCTTCTGTTTTAATCTTTGTTCTGCTAGAGGGATCCTTTTTACTATCAGGAGGTCAATTAATAATCCAATGCTCCATTTCCCCACTAACATCAAGGGATATGGTGGCAATAATTGGAAGATTTTGACAGAGCTCTCATTAGCAGCAGCTTCATTAAAATTTTATTTAAAAAAAAAAAAAAAGACAAAAATAAAAAGGCCCTTCCAGCTGATATTAGAAAAGGGTATTTTATACAGAGGAGACAACAATGCTGAGAGAAAAAAGTCCAAATGTTTTCAGCGTGACTTCTGTTCTTCTCTGGACATAAAAGGTTCCTCTCTCTGTTTCAGCACTGTGCTGACTTCCAAGTACACTTTTGCATGACCCAAGGAAGCATTTGCTAGGTTGGTGCAACAAAATCGTTGGGTTCTCAAGGATTTTTTGGTGAAAGATATATGTATATGAATATAATCCCCAGTCACTGTTGTAAAATGCATCCCTTCTTCTTTCATTCACAGAGGTTGAGAAGCTATTGCACATCTCTTTCAGCCCCTATGGGATGGACACTGTACTAAGAGAGACAAAGGAGAAACACAGGGGTCTCTGCTTCTTCAGTGGCAGACCAACACCCAACACTCATTGGACCAAACACAGGACACAGGAGCTGGAGGGACACATCACTAATGCCCCGTCTCCCGTGGCATGCACTGCCCATAAACCAGATAAACTAGTTGCAAAAGGCTGAAAGGAAGGAATTGAAATCAGGGGAACTGTGTTCTTTCCAGTCTTTTCCATCTACTTGAGCAGTGCTATGTGTGCATAGCAAGTCCCTGGGCAGAAATTAAAAAGGCTGACAGAATCCCTGTCACGTCTATGATGTTGTTTAATATTCAAATGAACAGCTGGGAAGCGTATCTTGGTAGACAGATATTAAAAAGCAGTTTCTCCCCAAAGAGGCATCCTGCCTCCTATATGCAATAATCCCTTTCCGCTAATGGATTTGGCAAATGGGCCTTTATTTGCACCACAAAAGGGCACTTCCATGGTCCTTCTGAAGACCCTGAAACTTGGTCTAGCGCTTTCACATATTCATTTGCATTCAGTTTTTGGGGCTAGGGCCCCTCAGACATACAGTGTGAAAAGAGGCTGACTTAAGGGGAGATGCACCAAGGAAAATGTTAGAACCAACCTGCTGCTTGCGTTTCTTAAGTTTGTGTTTCCTAAGGGCCATGGATGTTAGTTTTCTATTTGTTAATTACCACCCCTGATTGCAGTACTCTTTAATACAATTTAAATATAGAGCCTCCTTCCCTGAACAGGAGGATTTGGGGCTTCCATGTCTTGATGTGCCTGAACCTGTGATGCAAGATCAACATTTACAAACCTCAGTATTGGTTTATGTTACTACACTGGCTTTGGGTTCACCAT
>JAVHNF010058331.1:6284-20725 GCA_034783455.1 Micropsitta finschii
TTCCTTCCGTCCTCCCTTCCTTCCTTCCGTCCTTCCTTCTTCCTTCCATCCCTTCTTCACTCCCTCCTTTCCTCCCTGTGCCCCAGCATGCCCGCAAGCTGCCGTTTGCCAACTTGCCTGCTTCGTAGCAGGAAAGGTCAGGAACCTCATAAACAAGGTGAGAAGCAGAGTGGGGCGGTGCGGCCGCCCATGCTGCTGATTCCTCCTGACATTAGAGCGCTAATGAATGTTCTGTCATGGTCCCGTGAATATTGCAGGAAGCTTTCACCTCCCGCTTCCCCTGCCTTCACCAGGCCTTGGAGTTACCAAGGTTACCTGACATGACTTTCCCTGGAGACAGGAGCGATAGCTGCAGGTCGGCTGCACCAGGAGCATCCTGCCTCCATAGCAGGAATGGGGAGTGTGGCTAGTGCTGCGTTGCCTTCCTCACACTCCCTTTGGCTGTTGCCACTCCCCTCACTCCCACCACACTGCATAAGGTGTCATTGGTTTCTTTTTATTTTAGGGTTTTTTTGAGTCAGGATCATATTAATTTTGTTTTGCTTGCATAGCCCAGACTGTTATCATCCAACTAATTACTGACACATTTTCCTTCAGACAGCAAATGGGAGAGATAAAACTGCAGCAGGTTTATGTGATTTCTGCTTATCAAATTACTGTAATTATTTGAAGAATGGCTTAAAATTGTATGGAGTAATGAATTTAATTATGAGTTTGCAGCAATGCCTTATATGCTGCATGTGGCTTGCAAATGGGCAAGTTTATGAGAAGCTCTTAACAAAGCAGCAGCAGGCAGGATTGCAGGGCTCTCCTTGCGAAGAGAGGCTCCAGCACCTCTGTACCATGGCAAGGGGGACAGGACAGGACATGCTTTGCAGGTCGCTTGACAAATTGTGCTCATCCTTCAGCTGATCAGCTCACTTAGTCCAATTCTAATACAAACCCAAGCAAGACAAAGTACAGCCTCCTGGTCGTGGCATGCTGCAGCTGGTTCCTTCTCTCCATCCCCTCAGCCTTGGGGCATACAGGGGATACTCACACATACAGCTCACTTGCACAGACCTCCACAACTCCTCCTGTTCAGGAAGCCAGCCTGCGGGCAGCTGTCAGTGCTGACAAACCTGTCCCACCAGAGCCACAGCCTGTTGCAACCTGCTCAAAACACTCAGTGTAGTGTTCGCCATCTCTTCACTCTGCACAAAGAACAGCAAATTTTTTCACCACAGCTGGGAGGTGCACAGGGATATGGATGACCCCTGTGTCCTGGGTTTGACAGCACTGCCCCAGCTACTAAGAAGGAGAAAGAGAACTGTTACAGCTGAACGCAGGACACCCCTGTGAGCTGTGCAGCGCACTCTCTCCTCCCAGGATACCCACAAACCCTCGAAGACAGTGAATTTCTTGCCGCCTGCTTGTACTTTTTTTAACACCCCTGGTACTACAGGCACTATGAAATATTGTGTTCTCCTGCCCACAACCAAAGGATTACATCCCCTCTTGATAGTGGCCAACAGGCGCATGGTAGCTCTCATTCCCAACAGGGAAGGGGACCCCACATCGCTGTGGGCTGCTCCCTGCCTCCTGTACACAGATGTGGAAAGCTGGTGTTTTCTGCCAGTTGAGGTAGTGACAATGTAAGTGATTTCAGATACAGACAGTAATCAGACAGACATTTGTAGGAATACTGAGTTTTACAGGCAGATGGTTGGGACTCAGTGGTATTTGTTATTCTTTCTTCTGTTACATGATGCTGGTATTTGATGTAGATGGTGTTATTTAAGTGGATACATAGCTGGAAAGACTGGTCTGGAAAGGGGAAAAATGCTGTCCTTCAGAGCAGGTTTGTTTCGGAAAGCAGGAGTATGTTCCTGTGGAATAGGCTGCAAAGGTGGACCGCACCACCCTTGCCAAGCAAAACTGGATTGTGGAGAGACATAGGGCCATGGAGTGAAGAGATTTGGGCTGGATGCATTTAGACAGTGAAGTAAAAGTGCAGCCAGCAGAGAATTGAAACTGGATGCATGGGAAGTAGAAAAACTGTTGGAACTTCAGATCTTTGTGATGTTCTAGGTTTTGTAAAGGGCTTCTGGCTCATCTCGTATAACCCGACTGCAACCTCATTCTTTGTGTGCCATCCCTTATAATATACATATATCCCTTGTATGGTAGATAGTTCAGTCTTGACTACTTAAAATACCAGCTCTGAAAGACAAAAGAGTGAGTGGCTAAGAGCAGTGCAGTGTCTGAAACCTTTGCAAAAATAAAATGGCTTAGAGAGGATACTTAAAAATGGTTCATGGTACAGCTCAGTGACTACACTGTGCCAGCGGTTGGGGGAGTTTTATTTAAAAAAATAAAAATAAAAAAAAAATTTAAAAAAAATAATAAAAACCAGGCTTCCATAAGAGGTAACCAAATTTTGAAAGTGCACGCCTGCCCTAATTTGGGCTTTCAGCAGATACTGCCTCGCATGCAAAGAGAGAGCATTAGCAGTCAAAATCCTTGTCTTTCTTGACGCATGAATAAGGGGAGTTTGTGTGCAGGATGGAGTTGTACATGGTATTATGTCTGTCTAAATGCAAGGTCAAAGCAGATTCTAAATGGTATTGACTTTTAAAAGAGCTTGTCACAAGGCAGACATGAATTCTGCATAATCTTTGTAGTTTTATGTAAGTGAGGAAGCAGCAAGGTATGATGAGAGCGCCGAAAGAAAATGCAGTTGTTGAAGCCATAAACCAGGTATAATTTTGTGCAATCTTTCTTTAACCCTGCCTATGCCAAGCAGAAAAAAATGTCCACTTTCATTTGGAAAACTCATACAGATTTGTGTGATGATTGCTGTCATTGTTAATGTTGATGGTGGCTGCAAATAGGGTTGAGTGAGAGGTGACTGCAGAGCATAGCAATTTGTGTTTGTTTGGTCGGCTGTGACTCTGACATCCAGCCATAGCCAGCCCCTGGGTGTCTCCAAGGAGAATGTGCTTTCTCCTTCCCATGCTGACATGAACTATTTCCACAGTTCAGCATATGGGACAAGAAGAAGAGAATACCTTAAGCACCAAAGCATGAAATTTCATTACCCTTAGTGGTTTTAGCCGTTATAGCTACAAATGTTATTAAACGTCATAAAATTGTCCTGTTCTTTTAAGTTCAGCTACAGTACTTTTCCCAATTTGTGCTTGTATGAAAAAAGAAGACAGCAAAGCTTGTCTATGAAAAAATAAGAAAATAAGAGTCATCTTAAATTCTTAAAAGCAGTTTGGAAATATGAAATAAAATTAGCAATAATATTTTGCACACAAAACTGCCTTCAGGAAGGATCTGTATCCGAGCAAATAATGGTGGCTAATGTTTTCTTCTCTCAATCATTTTTAAAGGTCACTTCATGATCAAAATCTACTTGCTAATTTAATTTCTGTTCTCAGTGTAAATGTAAGATGATGCTTTTCATCTGAAAAGATGAATTCTGTTTGCAGGTGGTTTGCTGGGGAGAATCAACCCTTTGTCTTTGTTCTCAGTGTGTTAAGGTTCGGGTCCAAAGCTCGTGTATATGGCAGCCCAGTTCCACAAACTGCTAGGGCCCTGTTTCCCAAACCAGGGTTTCTCAAGTGTTTTAATCTATGGGTTCTCTGAATGCTCTTGGAAAAAGTATGTAAACTACCCAGTGTAATGTTGTCTCATGGTACCAAATAAAAATCATAGTTTCACTTGCTTGCTTTATTTTGCTGTTTTGTTTGCTGCTTGCATGCATGGGAAGATGAATTTGTGTTTATTTGCTCTTCTGTAGCAGACCAGGGTTGTTCATGAGCAACAATTTGGGGGCAGGCTTTGTTGCTCTCCCTGCCTAAGGTAATCTCTAAGGTTACCTTGAAGATTTCCTCTTCCCAGTTCTTTCCAGTGCCTCCATTCTTTTAGGATACACCTTTCTGTCTCAAAGCATGGGCAGAGTTCAGAAGGAAGACGGAAGGAGAAAAAGCCTAGAGAGTGAAATGTTTTGGGGAGTATTCTTAGGTTTTGGTCGAGGATTCAACAGGCAATATGAAACTTCAATTTTCAGCTTTCCCATGGCAACATTCATAATAGCTTTGTTTGGGACATTCCCCTCCTACTTTGTCAAGGGGAATGATTTCCTGCGTATGGGCTCTGCAGAGGTCTGCCTCAGGTGTGCAGTGGGGGAGGACGTGTGGTGAAAATCTGGAGAGCTGTCTGCTGGGGAGCTTTGTCTGCCATGTGTGAGCCTTGGGAACAGGCAGCTCGGATTGCGTGGGACTGCGGTTTCCCTGCTGTTTCTGTGTCTTAGAGAGCCCCTAAGATTCCCCTCCAGCTGCTGAGACGTGGAGCTGGTCACAAGGAGACTGAGTGCCATCTGGAGAAGACTGGGACTCTGTTGGTTTTCACAGAGTAGGGGCCCACTTTATTTTCCCTCAGGCAGGTCATGGGTCTAAAAACTCCTGTTTGAGAGAAAAGATGATGTTTTTCCCAAGGAGTCTGAGGCTCCCACAGTCATCTCCAACGTCAGAGACTAATTGTGCAGGGTGTCTCCTGGCATTTTGTGTTGGTTGTCAGCTTAGTAAAGTGAGCAGTTGAGATTCAGCCAGTTCCGCTCCTCTCCTTGGCAAACATGTCCTCTTGTGTCCCAGACAAGCTTGTGGTTGGAGCTCTCATCAGCTCTGAAAATCGCAGCTATGTCTTCAGGGCCTCGGTAGTGTATACCCTCCTGCAGCGTTTGCTGTTGATGCTCTGAAAAGGGATACCTGGACTTGTTTACTTAGTGAGGTATGCCTGAGACAGGAGTGCCAGCTGTTTATTTTACCTTAAACATATATTCTTTTCTCTAACATAAACTTTTTCTGTAGCTGAATAGTCCTGACTCCAGTGGCCTGTACACTGTATAGTGAGGGGAAATAAAGATTCTCAGTACTCTCATCTGCCAGGAGATTCCTGCCTCCTACATACTGTAGGAAAGGCTTAGAGCGGCCTCTGCTTAGCAGAAAGTTTTCTTTCCTGTTAGTCGTTGCAGCTGGGAGAGCCATGCCTCATCTCTTGCTTGTAATTACATCAGTGGAGTGTCTTGGGAAAAGGTTAAACAGTCTTTTGTATATCAAATAAAGCCAGTGAACTTCACTGAAATCATTTAATGAAAACAATCCTGATTATCTGTATATACTGCCATGTGATATTTTAAAAGAACATATTAAAGGGAAATGTGGAATTGTTTAAGGCCTCTAAAGACTACAGTGCAGAGGCTATGCAGCAAATGCCTTTATAATCTAGGATCTGAAGCAGGCTTTGAATCCAATTTTTTTTTCACTGTTGTAAAACATGAGCAATTTTGATACGGTAACTCAAATTTGATTCAGAACTTTCTTATTAACTGTTCTTCATGCACATCAAATCTCAGAGACTGAGCTGAAGGGCTCTGCACATCAAGGATGGAACTGACTCAAGGACAGAGCTATTAAGGTGTGTAATAATCAAGAGAGGAGAATTAATTGTCTTTAATTTGGCATAAATCCCAGGGACCATAACTTTGGTTATTAGGAATTCAGGGCCTATTTCCAATTAGTTATACCCAAGCATGCTCGCATTTCCAACTTCGGGAGTTTAATCATTGAGCACGTTAGCACAGCAATTGTTGACATGCTGATAAAGGACAGCAGTGCCTGACCTCTCTGTGTGTGGTCAGTGCCAGCCAGCGTTTGCCTGGCAGTAAATCAAGCCATGGTATTGCTCGATCAGTTCTGACACCTTTCAGTGAGCAGCTCAGTGCATGGCAGCTGCTTGGGCAGTCTCTGCAGACAAAATCACCTGGGCCATGCTGGAGCAGGTCAGAGAGGCTGTTGGCGCTTACGCATGCTTTTTAGTCTTTGAGCTTCCTTCTAAGAGATCTGCTGCAGCAAAGCCATGGTGTTTTCCCCCTAAGTGTATAAAATGTAAACAGCACAATTGTTATCTATACTGGAAAATCTGGTCTAACTTGAGCAGGGTTGGAGAAAGAGGCAGCAGCGATTTCCTGAGCTGGCAGCAGCAGCAAAGTCGTACACTGCGACCGCATGGCTTGAAACGCACCACCTCATGCTGACAAGTGGGGAATGCGCATGGGGCTGCTTGGCCATGGCCAACCACCTCTGCACATACCTGCAGAGCGAGGCAGAGGTGCCACCTCCCACCACAGTGCTGGTACTTTATACACACCAGGAAATGGCAAACACAGAATATCACCTTTATGGTAAAGCACTTAGTATAAACATCAGCTTTTTAAGGAAAGATGGGCCTTGAGGGTCCTGTAGGAGCAACCTCTTGCAAGCCAGTCTGTATCTTGCATTGAGACACCAAAATACGACTGCAGGAACACTTGTAGCCATGTGTGTATGTGAGCATCAGAAGGAAGGATGGTTCAGAGCAAGGAAGACAAAGGAATTCATGCACTCAATTCCTCTGTAATCATTTTCTGAGACCTCCAACCTCATGGTGCTTTAGCCCCCGTCTGTCGAATGTTGCCTGCCAGTCAGTCAGCAATGAAGCAAAACTTGCACAGGGCAAGGTCATGACACCCTCTCATAGATGTTCTCAATTCTGTTTATCCTGAATCTTGACTTTTAAACATGAGAAGGTCCTGTGAAGTCCACAGTATCTGCCTCTTCTACCCCCACCCCCCCAGCCCCGTCCCCTGCTTTTCTGTGATTTCTCATCACAAAGAGAAATAAAGAAACCTCAACAGCTACTGTGGGGACTGTTCCTCCCAACCACTAGTGTGTGCAGTTAGTGGAGGGATCTTCCTAAAGAAACCTGGAATTACATTGCAGTGGAAAAATAGCAGATTGTCTTTAAAACTCAAAAACCAACTTCTCCATTTTCAAGAGGGGGAAAATCCTTTTAATGCTTTCCTTAAATTCATTTTCCAGCATAGGGAAGCTGATGTTTGGCAAAATCCAGGTGTCTGTTTAACTTCCATGGTCTTTATCTGGTAAATGTAGTGTTTTGGGGGAAGAGAAAGGGACCATATTTAAGGAAAATGCCACCTTTGGTCTGGGAAGGAGTCCCATGCCACTGAGCTTTGCAGCCCTTCACAGGTGCCAGGGACGAGGCGTTGGGAAACTCACAATTCCTGTAGTCATTTGTGAAAATGAACCTTTGACTAACAGCAAATAGTCCTGATGTTAGGGAATGCGTTTTCCTTGAACAGCAAAGGAGTTTCAGCTGATCTCCTGCATTTGGTTTATATTACGATGAGTACCACAGGAGCCAAGAGGTGCCATTTTTTTTTTAATCCACTTGGCCTTGATGTGGCTTCGCTGCCAGCTTTCCATTTATCTGTTGCGTGCTCTTTAATTCATGAGGGCCTGCACTGGGGATTTCTCTAAAGCCTTGGTTGAAATTGTCAGCCACTCCTTTTATTGCACATCTTTCTGAAAAGATGGGTGTTGTGGCAAAGCAGTAAATAGGATATTGAGCCTCTGCAACACTTGCTAGCTGTAAAAAGAAGAGTACGTCCTCTGTTAAACTCTGATCAATTACATCATCCCAGCATTAAAAAAACATCACTTGTCTGGCAACAAAGTCCTGTTTGTGTTTGCATGTAACCATTGGCTTGCTACAGGTCTTTAGCTGGAGGCCCTTTCTACTTCCTATGCTCTCTGGAAGACTTACGGTAACCAGCCTCCATCTGAAGTGATGTTGGAGCCAGTGTAATTAATGGGTCTCCTAGAAAGTGATAATTTAAGTTATAAAACTCACAGTAAGAGAATATTTCTGTCCCTTCCTCTAGTCAAGTCTTGTTCTGGTTTTTCTTTTATAAAAAGTCACTTCCCCAACAAGTAAATGAATTTAGTTACCCAGTATCCCAAGATGTTTTCTGTGGTAGAGTATTTTAAAAGTTCTGAATAGAAAAAAGTGATTTGCCGTATCACTGATCTGTCTGGAGCTCAGATTAAATTAAAGCCCTTCTTACAATTCTCAAGTGATTTCCATGCCTGCAGACCCTCTATGCCTGAGCTGCCTGCAATAGAACAAGTGCATCGAAATTTCACATTTATTGCTTCATTTGAAAATAGAATTTCTCTGAAAAAAGGTACATGAGAAACTTGCACAGTCACCAAAGTACCTGATGTCAATATGTGAATATTTTTGAAGGTTATTTTCTTTTTGAATAATATAAAGAAATAATGCTTTAGACTATAAATTTAATTTGTGTTTTACTACATTGGCCTTTACTGAGACTGGTTCGATGTGCTAGTTTTGCTAACTTATCAAATATACTGGTACCATTTCTGAGCATTCTGCTTAAAACACAGGGCACTGCAGTTAAGGAAATGGCAGAGAGCCACATGCATGAAAATTTATTGACAGTGGCAGGAAAGGATGGTGCTGGAGAAAAAGCATAGGGTGAGGGAAAGGTAATATGAGGAGGTGGAGAGAAGAGCAGGCTGCTGAGCACCAGGGCTGGTGCTTTTCAGCTTGTTTTGTAAGAATTGTTTCTCTTCCTTCCCACACCCACATGCTTTGATTGCTGGCTCTGGGATTCAAACTCTCATGGCATCACACAGCCACTCCATCCCATAACTTGGCATTTTTGGAGGTTGCCTTCAAGTTTCAGTTTAGCCTTTTGAGATCAGAGAGCAAAGGGGTGTTTCGGGAAGGGATTCTTCGGGGGCAGGGGAAATCTTATTTTCTTTTTGAAGCGCTGTCTGGTTGTAAATGCCAGAAGTAGAATATTTTTGTACTTTCTCTAATGACTCTCTAGCTTCTCCCCAGTACAGTCTTAAGTTTCAGTTTCCAAGCTAATCGTAGAATCATTTAGGTTGGAAAAGACCTTTCAGATCGAGTCCAACCGTTTTCCTGGCGCTGCCAAGTCCACCACTAAACCATGTCCCTGAAGTGCCACATCTACACAGCTTTTAAATACCTCCAGGAATGGTGATTCCACCACTTCCCTGGGCAGCCTGTTCCAGTGCTTGACATTTTTCCTAGTATCCAATCTAAACCTCCCCTGGCAGGACTCAAGACAATTTCCTTTCACTTGTTACTTGGGAGAAGATACTGACATCCACCTCACGACAGCCTCCTTTCAGGTAGTTATAGACAGAGATAAGGTCTCCCCTGAGCTTCCTGTTCTCTAGACTAAACAACTCCAGTTCCCTCAGCCACTCCTCGTGAGACTTGTGCTCCAGATCCTTCACCAGCTTTGTTGCCCTTCTCTGGACCTGCTTCAGCACCTCAATGTCTCTCTTGTAGTGAGGGGACCAAAACTGAACACGATTTGAGGTGCGGCCTCACCAGTGCCAAGTACAGGTGGACAGTCACTTCCCTGGTCCTGCCGGCCACGCCATTTCTGAAACAAGCCAGGATCCTGTTGACCTTTTGTGCCACCTGGGTACATTGCTGGGTCATATTCAGCCACTGTTGACCAACACTCGCACGTCCTCTTCCTTCAGGCAGCTTTCCAACCACTCTTCCCCAAGCCTGTAGTGTTGCATGGAGTTGTTTTGACCCAAGTGCAGGACGTGGCACTGAACTGTGTTGAACCTCATAAAGTTGGCCTCAGCCCATTGATCCAGCCTGTCCATATCCCTCTGTAGAGCTTTCTACCTACCAACAAATGCTCCCACCCAGTTTGGTGTTGCTGCCATCTTACTGACAGTGCACTTGATTTTACCTTGCCCAGATCATTGTTAACAATATTAAACATAGCTGGCCCAATACTGAGCCCTGAGGAACACCACTTGTGACCAGCTGCCAACTGGATTTGATTCCATTCACCACTACTCTTAGGGCTCGGCCATCCAGCCAGGTTTTTACCCAGTGTCCCAAGCCACGAGCAGCCAGTTTCTCCCAGAGAATGCTCTGGGAAATGGTGGTAAAGGCTTTCCTAAATTCTAGGTAGACAAAATTCTCAGCCTTTCCATCATCCAGTAGGTGGGTCAGTTTGTAACGGAAGGAGATCAGGTTAGTCAAGCAGGACCTGCCTTTCATAAGCCCGTGTTGACTGGGCCTTGTCATCTGGTTTGTCCTGTATGTGTTGCATGATGGCTCTCAAGATCTCTATCCATAAGCTTCCCTGGCACTGAGGTCAGACTGACAGGCCTGTATTTCTCTGGATCCTCCTTCCAGCCCTTCTTGTAGATGAGTGTCACCTTTGCTAACCTCCAGTCAACTGGGACCTCAAGAGTTTTTGCTTGGGGATTTTGGCGAGGGTGAAAGACGAACAAGAGAAAGTTCTTTCTCAAGTAACATCCCAGTGGTTTTCCTTAAAAGGTCAGAAGTCCAAGAAGACATTTTCAGCATTGTCAAAACATACAACTTTTTCTCATCCCTAATCTTAAAGTTCTTACTTGAGAGTTGCTGTTTTGACAGGCTGTGATGTTCCCCCACAGAGAAGCCACTGGGTTAACAATGGTGCAGGCAGACTACAGGACCTAAATAGAAATCAGATTTTAGCAAGATCTAACCCTTTCAGTAGGAGTTAAGTGACCAAAAGTCTTGCATTCTGGCCTGTGAAGTGGAAATGAACAGATTTAGTATTCCAGCTGAGTGGCATCAGGAATGCCTCACTTCAATCTGAAACTCAACGTTAGAAGGCGTGGGAGAGCTCTGCTGTCAGATTAACTCGGTTCTCATGCATTTTTTCCTGCACTGAGCTGCAACCAGACAGACATGGATCAAAAGTCAAATGCTCCATTAATTTAACCACATGTTGGATTTCATGGCATATGGAAATGCATTATTGATTGCACATCTTAAAAATGAAAATCTCCCTGCTAATCGCGTATCACATCAGTGCAGGTGAAGTAGTATGGAAAATGCACAGGATTAATAAATGACTTAGAATACAAGTAAGAACTGTTTCCATGCTTTTCTCTGAAAAGATTGAAGTTTTGGGTATGTTTTAGTGGGAGTGTGTTTATATATTCTGTCACGGGGAAACAGTGGTTTGAAAACAGTTCTACAGGCAGTTATATTCAACAGTTGGTGCCAACAAATGGCATAGTCCTGCCTGAAAGCACAGCATGGTCTTCTGTTACTGTTCCTTTACTACGGAGTCTTAATAGCTGCCTGCAAAACCTTTCTGAATTCGTTGTGTTTAAAGAACCTTTGTGAGTTTCTTCAATGCATGCTTCCAGCTGATGATTTTTTTCTTTTGTGAGAAAGAGTTGTTGAAAGAGCCTGGGCTTATTTACCAGCTGTTGGGTATGACCCACAAAACTATTTTTACCTACTTGAAATTAAGGTGTAATTTTGGGGGAGGAAACAAGATGAACTTTTTTTTTCCTTACCAAACAAGGGTTAAAAAAGGGGCTCTTGCTCAGGCCGGGGATCTCACAGATATGATCTGTTTTACTTGTGTGTAAGCTCTTCCTCACCCACATTTTTTACATTTCTTGCTGTAGTTTCTGCTGTGCTGTACTTTTAACTCTTAAATGACTGTCAGAGCCCTTTTTAGTATTTTATTAACATGAAGAACTAGTTTCTCTGGTCTCTCAGGAAAATGCTTGTTTTGATGTGCCTTTGGCTTTAGGTTGTCTGTGGACAGTGCTCTGCTTTCACTGCAAAATAGTGGGCTTGGGTCTGGAGCAGGAGGTCAGGAATGGTCCTTGCCTCTTAAGGGTCTCTTTGCATGACACATCGCACCACTCCATGGGCTGTGTCATCAGCTTGGAGAGGCTCTGTCGTATGGACCAGAGCTTGTTCAGCCTGAGCAGATAAGCTTCTGCTATAATCTTCCTTCTCAGGAAGTTTTTTAGCTCTTTTAGATATATTGGGTCTTTTAGGAAAAACTTGAGTTTAGGACCAAAACTGCAAATGTGACTGTCCTTGCCAGGAAGCCAGAATGGAAAGCAGCGAGAGGTAGTCAGGGTGACTGAAGGATGATGTGGTAGTAGGGATTTCATAAATGGTGTCTCAGACCATTGCGATCTATTCTGATAAAGATGCAAATAATTGTTTTCTTCCAGGATGGGTTGAGGTCTCCTAGCTGACGGCTGACTCCTCAGCTAGCAAGTACTGAGCAGAGGTTGTTATTATTTGGGAAGATCCCTAAACTAAGAACTGAAACAGTGGGTTGTAGGTGCAAACCTTTAATTTGCCCAAGCTTGTGACTTGTATGCTTTCTTCTGGTCTGCTCTGAGTCAGCTTCAGCAGCTGTGAATCATCTTTGTGTTGCCCTCTGTCAAGAACAGGTTATCTCTATAGGAGAGAAAGGAGCTGCCTTTTCACCACTGAAGCTATGGCTAGACTTAGTCATCTCAGGAGATCTTGTAGAGTTTATGAAGACCATGGATCTAAGGACTGCAAGGCCATGATAGTGAAAGTTCACTTTCCCTCCAGATGGACCTTTCTCATGCCTTCCTTTGGGCTGTGCTTAGGGAAAAGCCATGCTGGAAAGTGACAACTGTTGCCTCCATCAGAGCCTCTGGAGCTCTCTTTTCTGTGTCCCAGCCTGAATCTAGAACAAATTAGCTACTGTGTGAGAAGCTTAGAGGTAGTTACAGCTGATGCATGGGTATCCAGACAGGATATACAGGAGGGCTTTGGTAGTGGCATGCTGCAGTGCTACTCAAAGGAAAGGAAGATGTATTTCCTAATGGAGGGCTGACCCTGCATCTGTGGCACCACCTTTTGTTTTAGCCAGTTCCTTGGAGCAGGTTGAGAGGCATCATGAGGCCAGAAGGAACATTGTTTGGATATTAACCACATCCCTAAGGGCTGGGAGAAGCTATTTGTTTCATCCTGTTGGGATGCAGTGCCCCCTCAGGCCTGGAGAACCAAGGTTGCACCCTGGGTGGGAGGGAGTTCTGGGTGCCAGTGCAAATGCAGGGTGGTCATCCCTGGGCAGGTGACCTGTTGCTGCAGTGGCCATGTGTTACCTCAGCACTACACATGTGCACCACTGGGACTTGGCAGGAACAGAGGCTGAATCCGTGTCAGAGCCAGTTGAGAGGCACTGCCGAGTCTTGCTTTTAGGAGTATCCGTCTCTCTGCAAAGCAGTCCTTGCTCCCCTCAGAGATAAGCAGGTGCTTGGGAATGGCATCTGTGCTACTGGGAAAGTATTGGTAGCTTGTAAATGGAAGTAATTGCTGTCCAGCCATGAATGGACAATGTTAGCAGTGCCCTTCTAGCACTTGAAAGGTAGCACTGTCTCCATGGGGTGTTTTATGGACTCATAACCTCTAGAATTAGCAGAATCACACGAGCTCCCATGCTGTGAGCCCCTGGGGTGGGAATCTGCCTGACAGTTTATCCTCTTCTGCCATGCCTAGTCTCGTATTTTCTTGAATTTTCCTTATAGTACATTCTTTGTTTTGAACTGACTCAGATTCTTTCTTTTGTGAACTGTTTCACTGCTGCTGTGATCTTTCTAAGAGATAGCAAATACTTTGTTTACTGTAAGCTCTTGTGCAGTTATTCATGTGGTTACACCGTGACACAGAGAAGTCCTTCTGGAGCTTGTTTCCACACCCACCCATTCATCTGTGCCCTTCTCCCCATTTTCGGCAGGCTGCTTCAGCATGTCACGTTGGTGTTGATGTCATGCAAACCCGGCAGATTTGTCGTTAAAAGCCTTGTCATCAATAGATGACTGTTTGTATTTTCTGCCTGCCTGAAACTGTTTTATACTTACTAACCCAGTAATTAAGACTTTGCTGCCTTTGAAACAGGTTGGTTTCACTGCCCCACCTTTTCCTTAGGCAATTACAAGGCGGGGCGTTCATTAGCCTACATGAGACTTGGCTCTGGCAGCCATCATGCACAATGCACTCCTCCTCCTCCCGCTGCTCCCCTCCCCTGACACTGGGCAGCCTTTGGAGACCACGAATTTGGGTGATATATTTTGGTGCACCTCTTTAAGGGGCTTTTGGAAGAAGAAGCACACAGAAAGAGAGCATCGCCTCAAAATGGCTGATAAAATGCTCTTTGTGCAGCTTCGGTTGAACCAGAACAGAGCAGTATCAGGGTTTCCTTATCATGTAAAATGATGCCATTCTTCTGGGCCACTGGATTGCTTGACTGCTTTTGATTGTCTTGCAGTAATTGAATAGCTGCACTGTGTCACCTGTGCTGGAGGAATTAGGGCTGTTTATTCAGCAAACAGATGTCCTGGATTGTGGTGTGCTTACAATCTTACTGGTTTGCATCTTTCATTAGTTAATACTGCCGGCTACCCAGGCTGTTGTACTTGCACTGGTAATTCTGTATTTGCTAATGTGTTACAGTGTCTCAATGGGAGATTTGGAAGCTTGTAAAATCTGTAAAGTTAATCCGTTGATCTATCAAATACAAGTCTTGTCAGTAGACAAGGGTTACCCCCGCAACATCCTGTCTTGTATTGCGTCAAACCGCTACCTTTTAGCAGGATCGGTTCAGCCCTGCTGACTTGAACTGGGTGAGAACACAGCCTGCCTCCCTGAATGGATAGGGAATGTGTGAAATAGCTTTTGATACA
>JAVHNF010058342.1:0-51508 GCA_034783455.1 Micropsitta finschii
AGTTCTTTACTGTGAGGGTGGTGAGGCACTGGAATGGGTTGCCCATGGAAGCTGTGAATGCTCCATCCCTGGCGGTCTTCAAGGCCAGGCTGGACAGACCCTTGGGTGGAATGGTTTAGTGCGAGATGTCCCTGCCCATGGCAAGGAGGTTGGTACTAGATGATCCTAAGGTCCTTTCGAACCCTAACTTTCTAACCCTAACTATAACCAATTCTATGATTCTATGATGCTCAGCTAAGACACAACTCAGCACCTGGTTTGCAGCAGGGGAGCTGTGTTTTAGCCCATTTTTCTGGCCTGGTTGAGTGCCAGGTGATGGAGGACTTCCCATACAGATCTCTGACTCTATCACACTTTTGTACCAGCAAACACATGCTACTGACAACTCAGCAGGCAGAATATGTCCCCTGCCCAAGCCAAAGGCACAGTATTACACCCGACTTCAGCCAATCTATGTATTGTATTGAGTATGCTGCTGCCAAGAAGGGATTCCATGGAGGGTCCAGGCCATTCCTCCAGGACTTTGGTCAGGTTAAGACTAGTAACACAACGTCACCAACTCACATGGCAGAAGAGCTGGCACCAGCAGTGCCACCTGAGCCACCTTTCATCACTTGCAGTACCTACCTGATACATCCAAACAGCTAACGCAGTTCAAAGGACACAGAGCCCGACATATAGCTACCAGTTCTTTTGAAACAAGGTTTTAATTCTCACCTTAAGCAATGCGCTGGCTTCACAAGTGTGAAATCAAGATATCACCCCAAAGTGCAACGCTTCTGTCTGAAGCCAGCAAGTGCTGGGAGGCAGAAGTGTGTGTTGATGCTTGGGAGAGGAAGCACAGCTCTTTCAGCATAAGCAGCCACTTTAATAACACCACCTCTCCTCCGATCCCCCTCACAAGCACCTGCAAATGGACTTTTCTCCATATTCCTGGGCTGTCCTGTGCGGAATTTCCCTGCTGTCGCTCCTTCAGCACCTAGATACAGCAACTCAGAGACTCCCAAAGTGCAGAAGACTTCACACGCTTTCAGACTGTCATTATAGGTTACTTCCGTCAAGTAGCCTATAATACTAATTACATTATAGATACATTATCACTGAGTAACTTATAAGGCTTACACACATTATAATGCAGATGACACATGGTTCCCAATTTCTTTCCCAATTTGCACCAAGTCACCAACCTTTTAAAGTATGATGGCAAGCTGTGGCCACAATGATAAATTCTTTGCCACTAGACTATGGCAATACAATGAAAACTGTATACATTGGCCAAGTCTTCTAGTTACAGAAATCACTAAATGTAACACTGCAATTACTTGCTATGCACAATCCCCACAACGAGCTCACGCAGCAGTACTGCCAGTAAATAAAACCTCAACTTTCCTGTGCTTTCAGCACAACGTCTTGCTCTCACATTGACCCATATTTTTTGTGCTCTACCTTAGCACTCAGGTTAAAGTCTTCTGCCCAAGGATGGAGATGGGAGGAGATAAGCAAGATGGCTGATAAAGAGATTTGGTCTTCTTCTTGCTTACGCTTGATAAGCCCAGCCTTGGTGCTTCTGTAAACTCTCAGCTGTTCCAATGTCAGATGACATAAGCTAAACCCTCCAAGCAGAATAGTGAGTCTACAAGCAATTCCTCATCAGCTTCTATTTTTAGACCTCATAGGGAATAAAAGAGCATCCAAACATTTTTTTTAAGCTCTTTTGACAGGAACTCATCTTCTCCAGACAGCAATAACAAAAAACCCAAACAAACAAAACCTAGCACAAATAAATCCTAAGATGCTTATGATTTTAAGAACTTACATTTTTTAAAAGCTTTATTATTTGAATGACGTCTCATTAAAAAAGGGAAGCAAACTAAAGAATGCAAAAGTCCACATGCTGCTTTGGGAATTGAAGCCTAATTTTCTGTTTGCATTCCCTCCTTCCTCCCTTCCAGTGTCTATAAAAAGGCCAGAAATGCTGAGGAGGAGGAGTGGGGGATGCCAATGACCATCCTCTTTTTTTGGGTGATGCACTGACCTAGAAAGGAACTACATAAACATAGAGCTTAGGAACCAGCTTCTTCTGTTTGCTTAAGACTGGAAGAGCAGTTTACATTTCTTTAACCGTAAACTAAAGGAAGCTGCAACGAAGGTCATTCTCCACTTGGACATGCATTCCTCTGAAAGTACTGTATTTTATTCTGTTCAGTCCATGTACAACACCACAGGACACGCTACTCTTCTCTTTTACCATACCCTGGTCACTCTTGCCTCCAGCTATACATGACAATTTGGGTAAGCTAAAATCTCTTACCACATCTCCTTTTGCTATTTAAAACTTTACTGCTCTTCAGCTCGGCAGCCACCGCCAGCTAGAGGCCACCCACACGGAACACGTGCCTGAAGCAGAAGGGTGAGAACACGTATCCTCACTGATACCTAAGATGCTGCTCTGGGCACTGTGGAGCAAGTGAAGGTCACTAAGCACAACCAAAGGAACATGGATGTAAAAATAAGCTACCGTGCTGCCAGCAGCCTGTGCTCTCCTTTGTAGATGGGTGGCACCTTTTTTAAAACACAAATAAGGAAGTAACAAATGGCCCATGATATAAAGTCACTGGGACAGCTGATGAAATAAATGGGTAGGAAGTTAAAAAAAGCTACTAATAATGAGACACAGCTTGTTTGTGGAAAGCTTGCCCAAAATAATCACTGAGGTAAATGATTTGTAAGTTACAAACATGTTAAAGTGGGACCTATGCTGACCGTGTGGGTCCTGCATGGCTTGCTAGAGCCCCTTGCTCCTCCCCATGTTTGGGAGGGGAGGCAGCTTGAGCCATTAGCCTGACCCTGAGCCACACTAATGCCCATCCTCTAGGAAAATATGTATTTTAAATGAGGTTCTCTGAGTACACCCTCATTCCTTCAGCCACTTTAATGAGTTTAATCAGCTCACATTGCCTCCAAATACACAGCCCCATGCAGTAAATTATTTGTATTTGGCAGCCTCTGCAGAGAACACTCCCTGACCATTTTGCTGGCAGTACCTTGGACTTGAACGACCCTCTAACAGCATCTCAGGATGCTAATGGGTGAACTGTTTTCACTTCTTCTCTTCTGCCAAAGCCCCCTGCAAGCATGTCTAGTAATAGAAAATTTCAGGAAAACAATATTTGATCTGACATTGGAAAGTACTGAGAAAATATCTCCCAAAGCTCTTTTACAGCCTTGAACCATATGCAAACATTAGGATACACAGATTTTTAAGCAGTTTGAAAGCAATCTTTTTTAATTACAATATAGCCTTTCCCTTCCTTTTTGCTCGTTGATAATTCCTAAAATGACCCCAACTGAACAGCCGCAAGAATTTTTGCCTCTTTTATATGTGTGCAAAAGCAACATTTTATATAAACAAGAAAACTTGATGCTTATGCTCCCTTTGAAGAAATCGGTCATACAGGAAGTCCTCCCCTCTTTCCTTCATTGAAAACATTTATAAAATCCAACTGGAGATGAAGACTTAAGGCACATGTAATGCTTCAGCTTACAAAACAGCAACGCTTGTGTAGGACACCCAGCTAAAAGCAGCTTGTTAGCTTAGGAGCCTATATAAAAATAACTGTTTGTTTGCTTTTAATAGTGTTGAAATCGGTATCTGTGTCATTTAGTCAGGGCTCCAAAATATATCTTACAATCCACAATGTATTTGGCTGTACCACTTTACTGCGGTCAATGTAAAATTAAACCTGACAGTATAAATGGATCCATTGAGACTGCTGGGGTTGAAAGACAGACAAGCAACTTTCCAGCCAGGGAAATTAAATGGTACTATAAGTACCATATTACTGCAATGACAGCTTCTGTACTTCAGATGTAAGTGCAATGAAATTACGCTCTGGGGGAGTGGTGGAAACATAGCTGGGTGGGTTGGTGCTAGATGCAGGTAAGAGCCAAGTGTGAAAGAGGATGCCAATCTCCTGCTTACTGGCAAAGTGCCACACTGGCCAGCCACCTGCAGCAAGCAGGATCAGCTCCTGGCCATCAACAGCAGCTGAAATCATGGTCCAAGCCCACACCACCAACCAGAAACTCGTGCAAGCACGGGGCATATCTCATCACTGCAGTGGGGAGTCCTCAGTTGGAGAGCAAAGCCATGCTAGTACCTGGTGCAGTGGGTGTAAACAGCTGACACCTTTTCACATCTGCTTGAGGGATGAGTCTTTACTCCACCTCCATCAGCCCCATGTTCACCCCAAAGACCCCAGCAACACTTTTTACTTTGCAAGTGCACCCCCAGCACTTGGGGTACTTCCTAGATAGCTGAACAGCAGCCTCTAGACTGCTCAGCCACAACTGCTCATGTTCCCATGCTGCTGTCTCAGAGGCTGTACCACAAGGGCAGTGCTTTTCCCCAACCTGTGACAGTGAGGCCAAGCCGGCAGCATGCACCCCTCCATCAGGGAGATGGCCAGAGCACTGCCACACTTCATGGCATGTACCACCATGTAAAAACATACACCCCCAGCACCCCTAGGCTAACCAGTTGAACCTGAAATTCAGGTTTGCTAACCCACCTCTGGTTGGAAAACCTCCTGCAATGATCACATCAGGAGCAGGTATGAATTCAGCTTGGTTTCAGGGGAAGAAAGCATACCATCTGGTTCATCCCTTATTTTATCCCATGAGACTCAAAGGTGGAAGGGTGGCACAAAGAATGGCCTGAGCCAGCCCCACATTTGGTGCATGGAGAGCCCTGAGCTGGTCTGGTGTGGACCTGAACCCACAGGCACCACCATGCAGCCCAGTACCAATGAGGATGTACAGCTGGGTGAGCCAGATCACACAGACAGACAGTAATCCAGACGTCATCATTCCACTTCTGGCTTTTTGGAGGTGTTCAGGCAGCACCTTCAATCGAGTATGCTTGAGAAAGCAACACAAGGAGCTTAAAAAAACCCCAGTGCTCAAAACCTGAGTCGATCTATTGCCTACAATAATTTTGCGTGCCCACAGCATTTCTAACATGGATAATGGATAACAATAGAAGCAGGATAAAAGTAAGTCGAAGGGGACCACAGCAGGCTCAAGTCTAGTAATGAAAATGTTTGAGAAAGGTTTTCCCAGTGAAAAGGGAAAGGTAACAGTGCCTACATCTAGCGCATGTAACTAAAATTACAAAACCCCTTCTTAGATGAGCTAAAAATCAGAGGGAAAAGTTTAAGTAGATGAGAGCCTAGGGCAGTGATATAAAGACAAGCACTTTATACAATGGGGACCCATGCAAGGCTGCCCATAAAAGTAGCAGCAGGTGCTGTTCTCCCCAGGGAACAAACCGGCACAACTCAACCATCAGCTGTGTTTCAAGATGCAGTCTGACTTAGCTGAAGACATGGTGAGTTAAAATTAATAATAAATAATAATAATAAATAATAATAATAGTAATAATAATGATGATGTAATTTGAAAAATGCATTTATCTTCAAGGCCAGGCTGGATGGGGCTTGGAGCAACCTGGTCTAGTGAAAGGTGTCCCTGTCCATTGAAGGGGGTTGGAACTGGATGATCTTTAAGGTCCCTTCCAACCCAAACCAGTCTGTGATTCTATCTTAAAAATGCTTTAACATTCACCCAACAAAGCAACAATCAGACAGTTCACATTCATTCATTTCAAATGGTTCACTTAAAGACACCAAATTTCAGTTAATTGCTAGAAAACACATTTGCAGCAGCTTGGGGAATGGGAATCTTCCTGTTCCAAGACCAAAACCTTGGAGAGCTGAATGCATCCTACTGAAGTGCAGCTCTTCTTGGCACTGTGCAAGAAGGCTTGGAAAAGGGAAGTTGTCAATAAATAAGCATCTGAGGGCAGTGGAGGGTGCTTTGACAGAAAAGGCATAAAGAAATCACTTGTTTTCCCCCCCTAAAGAATAGGGCCACCACAAAGAATAAGGTCCATGCTTGAGTTAAAACATGCCTGCAGGCCTTAAGGTAAGACTTCAAAATAGAATAGCAACTGCATGGGAGTTTTTTGCATTTTATTTTTTACAGAACATCAAGTCCTTCAGCAGGAAAGATTTTTCCAGAGCGCAGAGATCAGGGCTGTTTGCTCTTTATCATCACCATTAGCTGAGGAGAGAAGAGCCTCTGTGAGTCCACCCTCCAATTTAAAACACAGTTGCTTCAGTCCTGTCCTGGCTAAATACAAGCCAAGGAGTATTCATCTTCTTGTTCCCCAATTCCCATGTAAGCCCAGAACTGTATTCCCATCTCAGCTCACTTGTTGCAGACCTTCCTTTAACATCTCCGTCAGACAGATGTATGTCTGCAGCACTTTTCCCACCTGCTCCAAGCAGCCTATCCTCCCCTTACGGATCTCTCCCCACCCTATCCTTTCCTAGGACCCACAACAAGAGGGTGTGTACTAAATCTCTTTTGCAGCAGTTAAGACTGTGCTGCAGTAAAGCTATTATATGCTTATCCCACTTCCTTCCATTGACAAAAAACAAAAGCTTGTACTGCTGCTTACCGATACCAGAAAGCATTTGCTTTCCCAGATTGTTTCTACCTCTTTGTTTCAGAAGGGGTTTCAGTAGAATAACAAGCCCACTCCTAACAAGAAGCAGCAGGGGGTGATTTGGGACAGAGGCCCTTCAGAGCCCGCCTGGACCCAGGTGCAGCCCAGTCCTGTCCTTCCCATCTCTGCTGGGACTACACATTCCAGGACCTCCTCCTCCACCACGTTACCGGTCCTGTGGATGCAGGAGAAGACAATGCTTCAGCTGCATAGCTTGAAGAGGTGGGGACAACTCTGCACCACTGACATGGCTTCAAGTGGCTGTCCCTGTTTTATAGCTGTAGATCATCTCCAGAAGATGCTCTGCCCACTCTGAGTATCTGCTGTATCATACTCAGAGTATCATATTTTGAGTATCTGCTGTATCATACTCTGAGTATCTGCTGTTTCTCTCTTCTTACCATGCATGGCACTTCCTTCCTGCCAGATGCCTTACCACCATGTTTCACCTCAAAACCATCCAGATGAAGCTTCTACTCTTGCTGATATTGCTCTTTTATTCAGTGACAAAGAAAACACTCGCACCAGGCACTAAGCCTGCAGTGCTCCTGCCAATAAGTGAGGAGGAATAAAACACAGGTGCCACATGAAAACACGGTGCCAAGCTTACAGTTCTCAAAAAAGCAGCAAATGCATGCACACACTCAAGTCACTTTTTATTTATACTTCTTTTTTAAACAACCAGAATAACAAGTATCACGTCCTAAAACCAAGAAGGGCACCAAAAATCCAAGGATTCAGGATATTAAATACTCAACTACCCCAAAACAATCTTGGCTCAGAGAGCATGTCCTTCATATAATTTATTGACAATTAGCAGAAACTCATGATCAGCTTTCTTGTCCCTTCCCTAGGCTCAGCCTAAGCCAGACACTTTTCCAGCCCTACTGGCAGGTTCAACTTCCCCAGTGCCCACCATTATGCAGTGGCAAGCCACAGATGTGGCACCAACACCTCTTGCCTGTCCTTCCTCCTGCCTGCATTCACATGGTGCACGCTTTCTATTTACACACAGCTTAATTACTTTCCTCACCCAATGCCATGAAAGCACAAGCACGGAGAAGCACTTAACTGTGCAGTTCACTTTGGAAAGCCCAACCACCTCTGCTGGTAGCGACCAAGAGACAGATAGCATCTGCAACCCAACCTGAAAAGACTTCTCTCCTGCTCTTTATACCCCATGGCTTTTTTTTTGGCCACAACGATGTTCATGAAATACCAGCTCCTCTGACCCCCAGGATCTGTGCTGGCTTTTCAGTCTGTAGACATCAGGTGAGAAGTGCAGCAGCCTGTGGACTGATGAAGATGACCTTCAGGTTTTACATGGTAATTTGTTGGCTCTCTGATCATTTCAGAGACAACGTTTGCAAGTTAAGTTCCAAGTGTCTCCAGACAGTCAGCCACTGTTTATGTCAGCCACGTAGCCCAAACCACTACACAAAGACCTAAAGCTGCCACTCCTTATGCCTGCCCTCCCATGGGATTCCTGTACTACGGCATCTCCATCAGCAGATCATTCCTCTGTCCAAGCTTTCCTCTTCCAACCTTTTCAATCTGTTGTCCAAATTCTTTTTTTTTTTTTAACATTCTCAACTGGTTTTAAGAAGCAGGCAGTGGCAATCTTACAGTTGCTGCAGCTGGGGGAAAAGCTGAAGCACAGCCACCTCTCAGACCTGGGAAATGTCTCTCACATGATGCACCCAACTCTAACATTGCACCTTCTTAGGCACCGAAATCCACAGTAAACAGATTTTGATAGTTCTCCTGCCTGTGAGCTGCTCCTCTCTCTTCTCCTCCCCCCAGCAATGTATCTTTGGCTGAAAAACCTTCTGGAACTACAAAAATTTTAAAGAAAGTGTTAGAAGAATGTATTATTAAGAAAAGGTCATAAAAGAACAACAACTTGAGAATAGCTGCAGCTAAAAATACACAATCCCCACACCCCTTCTCCAATGAAAACATTATCAGA
Organism: Micropsitta finschii; assembly: GCA_034783455.1. Taxonomy (NCBI): domain Eukaryota; kingdom Metazoa; phylum Chordata; class Aves; order Psittaciformes; family Psittacidae; genus Micropsitta; species Micropsitta finschii. Next base: position 8,541 of record JAVHNF010058342.1, read on the forward strand.
TGTCACTTCCCAATGGTAAAAACATGCTTGTTTTTTAATTAAGGCTGTATTTTGCACACTGGATTTTCTTGCCAGGGAAAGAGACCCTGAGAAAATATCTTGTTTGCTGCCTCAAAGTTCCCACTTTTCTGTGCCATCTGATGGCAAGGCACTGTCTGAAACTGGCACCTGCAAATCTGTATTTTCTTTTAGCACCACCTAACTTGGCAAAATAACCTTCTAAAGAGTACAAAGTATCTTGGCCAGCCCTACTGAGTTGCAGAATGTTTGTGCAATATGGCTTTATTTTTATTTTTTAATACTTCAGAGTATCGAGGTGGAGAATGTGGGAAGGAGATAACGTCAACAAGCAGAGCAGCCGTGCAGAGCAAGCATTGGCGCCTGGCTGGAATCCGCCTCTCATCTGACCCAAATCCTAGGGAGGGCTGGAAAAATCTGCATTATGGACAAAATGAATTGTCTACTCAGTCTGCTGCCTGAAATCCTCCCAGCTCTAAAGGTGTAATCAACATTTAGTGGATAGCAAAATAGCCATGAGGTACAGCAACCTGATGGCTTCCTTCAGTAGTACAATAAATAAAGGGAGTCAATTAAATCCCCCCAGCAGGGAGTTTTGTACCATTTAATTGCTTAAATAAGCTCTGGTTTATTGATTACATAGAAAAATACTTGGGAATTACTTTAGGAGGGTAAGGGAAAGCCTGTGTGTTTACATTTAAACAAATTGAGCTCATACAGGGGAATGTTAGAATTAACACAGCATGCTTTTTCCTCCAAAGACGTAAATGAAATCCAGAAATAACTTCCCCAGAAGGTCTAGGTCACAGTCTTTACTTACTGACCCTCAGCAAATACACAGCTTTCCCCCATTCAGAAATGCTCAAACCAATACCTTTTTAAGAAACCACACTCAAAAAAATAACTTTGTCAGTCCATTACTTCGGTGGCCAAATCTTGCCCTGCTGTCCCACTCAGCTGCCCCCTTCCCTCCACCATAAAACAAGCAGCACATCTTAGATGTACCCATTCCCCCGGCTCTCTGCCTGTCCATGCAGGCATTCATACTTTTAGTCCACCTGCTCCCTTGCCAAAGCTATCTGAGACCGGCCCGATGCAAAATTTATTAGCATCGCAGATAAAGTGTGCAAGCCTCCTGCTTCCCTGGGAAGTCAGGGTGAACACTCACCAAAAAAGCATTTCGAATGACTAACCTGAAAGCCATGAGCAGGAAGACAACCACGGCCATGTTATACTTTTAAATGTTTGCTAAAGGCGATGCACCAGTCTGCTGGAGGAGTACAGCCACAGAGCAGAACCATGGAGATGCACTGGGAAAGACAGAAGGCTCAGCTTCATGGCCACCACTTTCCTCCATCCGCTCAGCCCAGAGGAACTTGGAAGATGTGCCCACATGATGTCAGTACTAGGTTAGCGTCTAAATAAAGGAAGCTTTTTATAGAATTTCCCACTGTCGTACTTAATAGGGTAAGCCCAGAGAGCCAGGACATCAAGCAAAAGGGAAGGAAAAGGGAAAACAATCACTGGGGCCAGGGCAGGTGGGTGGTGCCTCAGGAAAGGAACCAAAACAAACCCAAATTTACTCCCTAGTACCTACATGTTGGATAAAAAGCAGAGGTAAGAGCAGCTCATAACATAAGGGAGATGTGTTTTTACACCATCTGTCACAAGGAAGCACAGACTATTTCTGCACTAGGGTAGGGAAAGGAAGGATGAAGGCAAGGAGGGAAGAGAGGGAGAGAAAGATTTTGCTTGAAGAGAGTAAATAAAACGTACTTCTAAGTCAGAGGGGTTTTCCAGCTTCATATTATTCGTGTAGTAATTACTGTGCTTCCTAAAAGGAAATTGAGGTTTCTGAACAATCAGAAGACTCTTGGCTGCAAACACCTTAAGCTCAAATGAACAGCAAGCAGCATTTGCTGGAAGTTCTCAAAAAAATAACCCTAACATAAAAAAAAACCCAACTAAACAAAGAAAACCCTAATGAAAGCAAAACCAGCTGGCAGTTTGATCAAGTTCACGCGTGCCTGCATGTCATTCTCTTCTTCGTAACTTCATCACTTCCACAGCGCTACAGAGCGGTTCCCCTTCCTCCTGCTGCTCCTCCTCTCTGCATCTTCAGCCGGGCATCCACATGGAGAGCAGTTGCAATAGCCTAGTGACTCATGCTGCAGCAATGTGGGTGGGAACTGCTCCCATGCCCAGCTTCTAAGGACACAGCCTTTTATGGTATTTTTAGAGTGGAAGCTGTTGTGGTTTGGAGCACTTTGCCTTTTGTCTTGCAGAAGCCTCAGATAAAAGAGCTTATGCTCCCTTGGCACTGCAGGATGCAACAGTGAAGAATTCAGGCAGGTGATGATCAAACCCATGCCAGGCTCTGTAGACTTCCTCACTCATGAATGCTCGAGGATGTTACCCACTCTGCGTAGCAGCATCACAGCTCGTCCACAGGCTCTCCCATCCACACTGCGGGTTGTTTGGTGACTCCACTGCTCCACTGAGAATTTCCAAACCAGATGGAAGAGTGGGACATGGGTATGAGCTATTCTGTGGGCAGCTTAACTACTGCAGCCCAGCTTTCTAAGCAGTCATTCCCTGTGTCCTCCTATGGCAATACACTAACAACCTCTTCATCATCTCCAGTGAAGGGCCTCCAGATACACTGTTTCTACTCTTGATGGGTCGCCGGCATATGAAAAGCTGGCAGGGTTGCCAAGAGTCCCATCTGTCTGCCCTCAGGGTGAGTCTTCAATTTCAGACTGCATCTCTCCAGCAAGTAGAAAATTAACTCTCTAGGCTTTCTACACCATAAAAAAGTAGATGAAATAGGGCAAGAGGTTATTAGGGAAAAGCAGGCAGATGAAACTGAAACCAGGTTAAAAGCATCACAGAGAAGGGCAGAGGCAGAAAAGCCACTCTGCAGGCTTGTGGACCACAGCACACATGACTCAAAAGTGGCATGGGAATGAAACAAACTCAGCTGTGTTCTTTTAAAACTGAAGGCCACACATGAAATTAAAAGAGTATCTTAAACATTACCCTGCAGGGCTTGAAACAGGACTTTGGTCGCAAATGTGCAGTGGACTGCTTTACAGGACAGCTCTCTGTTCTCCTTTGTGCCTGAAGCATTACCTGCTCTAGAACAGATGGGCATGAAGTTTCTGCATCCCCAATCATAACTCCAACCAGTCCTTTTAAAGCTGTTCAACTCAAGAGGATGTAAAACTGTAATACACACACACTTAAAAAGCCAGGAGAAAAAGCTATCAGGATGAAGGAAACAGCAGTGATCAATCCTCCTGATGCAAAGCCACTGGTGTTAAAGGTATTTTTTTTATTCCTTCTGAAATCTCAGTGAGCTCTGGAAGGAGTCAGCTTATGAGCCAGGACAGATGAATGACAGACCACCCCTACAGACAGATATCACCAAGTGGGAAGACACGGTGGAAAGCTGCTCTCGAGCAACTTCTCACATACAAGAGACACAGCAGAAGGGAAGTTTGGAGGAGGTCTGTGTCAGCAAGAACTACACAGCCCACAACATACCTTGGAGGTGAGCAAACAGCAGCAGACCACTGCAACAAAACTCCCTCCCAGCATCTGCTAGACAAGATGCCCCGCACCAGGGGTACAGCCGGAGCTCCCCAGACAGACTAACATAGAGTCCTAAAACACATTTCCAAGTTTAGGGAGTGTTTTTGCTGTTACATAATAATCAAGATTACAGAATTAAACTTAAAAAAAGAAAATAAATAAATAAAAAAGAACAAAAAACACCAACAACATGAAAGGCTCCATCCTGTTCAAAGGAATACAATGAATTTCCTGCAGTTTTATCCTAAAGACCACAACATCACACCCGATTACTATCCCATCTTACTCCTAAGTCCTGCAGAGCCAGCCTGGTCATAGGAGAGCTGCCTTGCCTCTTTTCTCATTAAACTACTTATTTCTTATTAAGCTACTGAATACACACAGCAGTGGCTGTGAAAGAGGTAGGGCAAGTCAGTTAATTTTCATTATCCTTTACTTGGAATAGCATTATCGAATTCAATTTAAAAAAAGAATCAGGAAGAAAAACAAACCAAACAATAAACAGCCTAATGCTCCTATGACAGAAAAGAGACACATCCATGCCTGAACTTGGGTCCACATCCCCTACAACAGACAGACCTCTCCACATGAAGCCATTAGTTATCAAAACTGCCATTCATACCCCCTGGAAAGCGAGGGAAAGGAGGAAAATCCAGTTTGCCCCAACATGCTCAACTTTGCAGTTGCTGCAGGCAACTTGGTGCCGCTCTGACCTTGGTGTGCTGGCAGACCCCAGGGACCCACAAGACCATGCACCTCCTCTTGCCTCCAGCTGTGCAGTACACTGCATTTAACATCATTTTTTGATACTTTTGATATTGGATGCATCTAAGCTTTGCAGCTGATGGTGCAAGATCTGACTCCTCATGAGTTTTCCCTGATTACCTTCTTCCTTCCCCTCCCAAATTTGCAGATGGGTTTAAGCCCACAGCAGCTTCTGCTCTGAACACTTCTTAAAGCAGTTTGCATCATCTGGGTTGAGCTTGATGTAGTGACTACAGGAACCCTTGCAAGGAGAACAAAAAAAAAACCCAACAAAAAAAACGATAATTTGAGAAATTACATCCTCCACAAGTTCTGCAGATGCAGGATCACAGGACCAAAACCATTTAAAAAAGACAGGTAAGAGACTTCCAGAAGGAGATGCAGACAGTGGCAGTAGAGCCTAATACCCAACTTTCAAAGCCCTCTAAGACAAAAAGGAAGTTCTTCATTGCCATCCCACCCAGGAGGAAAGAAGGGAACAGGGGACTGTGACATAGGTGCTGCTTCAAACAGAGGGTCTGACACAGAAGGGGAAAGGGAAGAAGAGAAAGAGAAGCATCCCACTGTGTGAAAACTTAACGACCCCTTACAGTTGAGTCCTTTGCAGGGTCACGGCCTTCAGCTAACTATCCTCTTGGCTGAGACCAGTCCACAAATTATATAGTAACTGGAGACTTTAAAAGCCTTGCAAGAAAATGCACCAAAATAAATAAGTCAGCTGGCCAGGCTCTGCCTGACAACTCATTTTTTTACGCAGCCAATACAACGCCATGCAGAGAGACGCTGCATGAATCAACACATTTTGGCAGCACATGTCTATCCAGGAAGAGCAGGATGCATCACCATGCGAAACACCCTCCAAAGGGCTCTGTTTACCCAGCAGGAGCACATGCAATCCCTACACAAAGCCTGTAAGCACATTTAAGGCTCAAAAGTCATCTGAAACAGGTCCATTCTCCCCTCCCACTCCCCATAAATACAGTCCAAATTGGGTCATCTCCTAACAATGAATCAGTGACACTCATTTAAGCCCCTGCTGCAGTGCCAACATAATCTAGGTCCTTTCATTGTCCTTGTACTGAAAGTGCTAAAGATGCTTTTGTACATCCTCTGAAGTACTCCATTTAAAGAAATGTGGTAACTGGGGCATTGCATTCAGCTGCACTTGAAAAAAAAAAAAAAAAAAAGGTGGCATTCCCCTTCCCCCTCAATAGGCTCTTAGGAGGCTTGGACAGAAAAACATTGCCTACTTCAAACGTGGTTCCACCAGGATGGCTGGAATTGGGCATTAGGGATGAGAGCAAGCACACTACTGGGTACCACTTGGGTCTGCAGTATGAAAACCACTGGCAATATGATACCATACGGAGAAGAAGAACCCTTACCTCCATATCCTGCATCTACGCAGCACCCAGAAGTCCCATTTTAAGTTACAGGATGACACCACAACTGCAGCATTCAATAGATAAAGCATCATATTTTCTTTAAAAACTCTTGAGTGCTCCTAAATCTCTTCAAATCTTTTTAGAGGATGGAAAGACTACTCACACTATTTTAGCATGACAAGGTTTCTTGGCTCCCCCCACGTAGCAAGTTTTTCTGTTATCTCTGCATGGCAGTAAAAGTTTAAGGGGTTTTGGTGGTGGTTTGTTTTTTTTCTTGCTCACTCCTAACACCTCAGAACTGTGACACTTTTCCTGCAGAGAAGCTTTTGAAGGTAGTCTATTGGCACCGGTGTCCTCCTCCTTTCTGAAATGGAAACATTCAGAGGTGTGTGCAAGAGATCAGATGGAAAGAACAGGGCAGCCTCCACTAAAATAACCATTAACTGGGAAAAACACACACTCATAAAAGGGACATTTTTACAAGATGGAAGGCCCATTATTTGCTTAGCTTTTTTTAAAAAAGGGAAAACATTAATAGCTCTGCATTCATTAAAAACAAACAAATAAACAACGAAACACCAAAAAACCAACACCCAACCAAAACCCAACAACCAAATCCAAACTTCACATGCACTCGCAACAGAAAGTCTAACAACTTCAACATGACTTAACTGTTCCACTACCCGTTATATGCAATTCTAGCAGACTGTTTTCCAAATCCCACTACATACTGTAATGGAGCCACATTTCAGGATTTAAGGTTTTATAAATAGAAGATTTTAACCACAAAGTCTGCAAAAATAACCCCTCTTCCCCCCCAAAAAAGGAAGCTTCAAGTCCAATCCTGCCACAGAGGCCATTCCCCAAATGATGCACAGAAAGACACTTTGTGCCTGTCTGTAGGAAGCAGCATCAGCTTTATGATAGCACTGCTGCAGAGGACTTTATGACAAAATTCATTCCATTTTGACAGAGATGCACGTTTGGGAGAAAACAGGGAGTTTTAAAGATTTAAAGATCACATTTTTTAGTGGGGGAGCTGAGGCACATAAACATTAACCAATTCCCTGTGCAGCAGAAAACACACTTCTCCCTGCTAACAGTGTCATCTTTGCTAATAGAGGCTTCCATTGCAAGAGGCATGAGAGGGCTGAACTGAGGACATGCTCAGCAATTAACTTCTAATTCCCTGACTCTGCTCCTGACACCATCCACAATGTTATTTTTCAGGAGGAAAACAGGAGAAAGCTTGTACAGAAAACACGGCAACTGCAATTTGGGGAAATGCACACAACCAGAAGGGTCAGCCTAGCTTGTGTTGGACATGGGGCCATAAAAGCAGATACCAGCACACCTCCTATCTGTCTCGTGAGACACGCAAAGGCTGAAGGTGTTCAGAGACTGAATTGTTGTGCCCTTACTTCTAAATATAGGGGAATAATATTAACATAATCTTAAACTTGTGTAAGCACTGAATAAAAAAAGCTAAGATAACAAGGGGCTTGTATTCAATGCCTCACTGCCACTGCAACATGCATGCAGCAGGTAATTAGGGGTTTCATAGCCAGTATTTAGCATTGTTTTATTGCTGTTTTTCCTCGGACTATAGGAGCACTCTCTTTCATATGAAGCTTACAGGAGGAGAAAAAAAAAATTAATAGAAAAAGCCATCGCTGGTGGCACGGCTCTGGCAGAGCTCTGCTCATTCAGGCTTCTGAAGGCAGAAATTTATTATGGCAATTAATCAAGAGAGCTGACACAGAGGAGCATGTGAGGGAGCAGCAGGCTCCCGAGGCTGCTCCCTGCCGCCTCCCCTGGGATGAGCACTGCAGCTCTTGGCTGCACTCCTCCATCTCCACCGTAGACAAGGAAACTGGGAAGTCTGCTCACAGTCAAGTTTATGAATGTTTCAGCAATTGCCTCCCTTTCAAGCAGCTGCAAGAAGCGTAGCCAAAACTGGGCCCCCTGCCACATCATCGAGCTGCCCTAACTAATGAGCTCTTCTGTCTGCAAACCCAAGCCTTGACAGACACTCTCTGGCACGTGTGCACATAACACGCTCAGCACAACCGCAGATGCTGACTGCTCCCAACCTGCCACTGGGCTTCTCCATTCCCTGCGCCATGCACCTTATGAGACACCAGCCCCTTGACTTCGGATCAGCAAAGGCTGGCACTTTGCAGGCTCTGCTACAGCAGGAAGGCAGGAGGTCAGAAGAAAGCTCTCCAACAACACTTGACTACTTTGCAAAACCAGACTGTGCCGAATTCCATCCATGATGGAAAGGACACATGGGCACACCAAACCCCACAGAAGTTTAGTTCTCAGGACAGCTAATGCTAACTACACTGTAGCAGATCACCTGATGTGATGCATAACATTTGTCCATGCTCTCCTCTTCCCTTTAGGGGAAGGACATGTCCATGGCATACCTCAACCTGAACAGCAGAATTCTGGTGCTGTGTTACCACAAGGTTTTTCTGGAATACAAAAGACCAAAGAAAGCTACCTGCATTTGGAGCAAAAGATGGAGAAGTCTGCAGTGCTCTGCTGTGGCATGGGAAAAACAGCAACCAAGTACCTTCAGAGAGCAGAGGACAACAGCCTGGTTTTGCTGCTGCCATTCCTAAAGTAGTATCAGTCATGTTCTCATCCCAGGTGAAGAACAAATCCTGCATGCACATCAAACACAAGCCTCACAGGAAACCGCGCCAGGTCCCATGGGATGACCCAAGAAGCAAAAGGAGAGGAGAAATCCCACCAAGCAATCAGCACCCTGCCAGGCAGGCAGCTGTTTCCTCTGCTCAGACCCATCATGAACTAAATTGGACATCTTGGTGCTTGGGAGCCCTTGCCATGGACAAAGGCCCTCCTCAATCTGATCTAGCACCACCCACCAGAAGATGGTGAAGGGGGAGAGTTTTAAGGAAACCCCATTGGGAATAGAAACCAAGACATGCAGGGTAAGTTTCACCAAACACATCACTAGCCAGTTTCTACTGTTTTGCTGCTGATGGATCTCCAATCCTCTCAACATGGACCAGCAAAGAAAAAACACCAAGGCCTGGCACAGAATGAGATATCTGTAGGCTTAACTTCTAGCCTGATCCCTTCACAACTAACCTGGAGCAAAAGCCCTCACCATATGGGCTAACTGGCACGGCTTCCCCTTTTCCTCCAAAGTCCATACCAATTAATACCTCTATATGAAAAAAGCAGAAATCAAGAGATGCAAAGAAAAAAATCTTTTCTGAGGCAAGACCAGAAAAACCCACCACCAACACAGAGCTGTTCTCCCCATGCACCACAGTAAATTAAGCTGCTGGAAAGTGCACTATCTACTCTGGAGCATGACAATCAATTCACTGGATGCATTATTATTTCCATCAAGCCATCTCAAGTAGTATTGTTCTTGCATAGGAACCCGTGAGTTGGGCTTTGGATGTATTAGATTGTCATGAGGATGAACATCAATTCTGGCAGTTTTGAGGAAACAGGGCTGGTTGTTTTCTTATCACAGCATTTGGAAAACTAAAACGAGTTCATTTGCAGCTTTCAGTACTTTTAAGTGAGTGACTAAATGAAGAGAGCAGCCAACTTCTGTCTTCCTCTAAATGAACTGCTGAGAGCATTGATCTCACTTCATTTTTGCGGGAAAGACAGACAGCACAAAGAGGTATCCAGATACAGAATAGAAACACTGATAAATTGCCTCATGTTTCAGCAACAGAATAAATGCAAGATGTGCAACAAAATGCCTGATGAGTAATAGATGTGGGGTGATGTGGGCATGTTTCTAAATTCCTTTTTCACTATGTTCAACAACTCCTCCAGTAAGAAAGTCAATGCAATGAAGCACACAACACTTTTTCAACTAAGTCTTCAATTACCCTATTTTCTCTCCAATTAGAACGTCAGTTCTAATCCTCTTCAAAGCATCCACAGTGTTTGCCTAAATGCAGACTGCAGAGCAGCATAGTCAAGGCAGACGGTACACTGTCATGAAATACAAAGCCATGGACATCACAAAAAAGGCATCTATGCACCAAGGTGAGAAACAAAGCCTGCAAGAGCCACTGGTGTCATGCAAACCATGTTAGGAGCAAAGAACAGTGAAAGACCATAAGACAGCAGATTAAAGAAGCAAAGAGGAGGAAATAATTAGTGACCCACAATTGGGCTGTGGCATGTAACTCAGAGCAAGTCATAGGAAGTGTCTGCAAAGTAACATGCAAACTGCAGGGCAAGAAGATGCTCTGCAGCTGTTAAACCCAGTGACTCATTCTTCTTCCCACAGGATGCACTCTTGTCATCACTAGCAGGGGGATACAGGCCGAGGTGGACCTTGGCTGGAGCCAGCATGCAGGTCTTCCACTCCTGAGCTAACATACAATGTCATTGCAGCAAAGCTGGGAGAGGTTTGGGCTCCAGCATTTAAGCCCTCTCTCCTAGTATCTTAAAGAGACCATCTCTGCCAGGAGTCTGCAATGTGAGCAAATCAAGGAGAGACCAGAGATGCTTCTAACTGTCCTTGCAGAGAGCAACCACTACCTGCTCTATCTTGGGCAGAGAATTTGGAGGGGAAACATAATTTTCCCTGGTGTAGAGCCCAAAGCAGTGAGACACATTCATGTCCTGTCTTCTCCACAGCATGTCACTCTGAAACAGAAACTGCAAGTGTTCAAATGGACATGAACAAGTGAAGCAATCCCTCATTAATCCAAAGGCAGCTCAGACTCCAGGACTGAGATCTCCCAAATGAGTTGTACAAAATTTACTCAACACCCACAACCATCAGGTCATTACAAAAGGCATCCACTCTCATTAATTGGTTACAAGCTTTACAGAGGAAATCTGAGGGCAACAGGCATCTCCATCTACCTGGACATCCCTGCCACATCAACCACTGCAAACTTAGATGCTGCAACAAGCAGACCATGCTTACAAAACTCCTGCAACACCAGGCAGAACAAGCTTCCATGAATATTCCAGGACCACCTCCCTACACCACAAGCTTTTCCACAGCAAACACTTACCAAAACCATTAATTGTTGAGTAAGGCTGGGTGGCTGTGAAAAATGGTACACACACAAGGAATAAGAAGGCAGTACTGTGACATACTGCTGAATAGAGGGGGTTTGAAGCTACTTCACTCCTGTACCTGTCCTCTGGCAGCTGAAGGACCAGGGCACTGCTTCCAAGCAGTTCCTCTGTTTCACCAAGTGTCCTAGGCAAAACCTGGCACAAGCAAACCTGACGGGCTACTCCAGGTGTGTTTTTGCTCCAAAACAAAAATACCTGTCATTAAAAGGAGAAACAACTCATGGCAAGGAGGATGCTGATCAGCTCCACTTTAGGGTTGCTCTGTCAGAAGATGCATGAACACAGAAAGGTCCAGGAAACAGGTTAATGGCTTAGGCAGAGGACATCTCCCTCTTCCTTGAACCAGGGACAGATGCAACACAAGTAAAGCAGAGCTCAAGGATACTTCTCCATGCAGCAATCGACCATCCAGAACAAATTAGCATCAACAAAGATGAGGTGGAGGTCTCTTATTCTGAAGGGTTTTAGCCACTTCTGCCCCAAGAGAGGACTTCACACAGATCATTCGACTTGTCCTCCAAGGCAAGGCACCTTGTCAGCCTTCTGCCTTGATGTCAGAAATCACATGTATTTGCTCGCTAGCTACTTTACAAACAGGTTGACCAAAACTTCCTGTTTCTCTGCACTCCTCCTGTACTTCCCACTCTCGGCAGCTGCTTCAAGCATTCATGCACGCTATGAGCAACCAGCACTCTTACACCAGGTTACTCACTTCTGAATATAAGGAGCCAAAACTTGTAATAAAATGATAGGTTACTAAAATTCTACGAGGATTCTTTGAGCACTATGGATATCACAGACAGTAAAAATGAGTGATAAACACAATTAAAAACTCTGGACTAGGCATCTCGCAGTTGACAAAGAGATGAAGATATGTAACATGGCTCTAGCCACCTCCAGGGCTGGCAGAGACCATTTAGCAATGGCATGCAAACCCCTTTGATATTGGGAAGGTACATGGAGAAGCATGTTATGCTTCAGGGCACACAAATCTCTTCACCAAGAAGATTAAAACCAGGACATCCCGTCAATGGGGTCTGTGCATTCATGGTCCCCCAGCTGTGAGAAAATGAGAGCTGACAGCAGTATCAATACAAGCAGGCTGTCCTCTCTCCTGTTCACTAGATTTATGTGCCAACAGTGCAGTCTGTGGTCATACCGTACCTACTATTTACACTGAGCTATAACAATCCTTTCGTTTCCTCTCCCACCTCATACCAGCCAGGCTTTCAGCAACTAGAAGAGTAACCAGAACAAAAAGCCCTCCTGCTCCCCTGTTTGAAGGGGTGCATCCTGCAAATTCCAGCATTGCAAATTCCATACTAACGAAAACACCAACCTAAGCATCTCTAGTGCCAAACTTTCAAATAAATCAACCCACTTCAGCATGAACCTAAGTGTCCTACAGACCAGGGCTCCCACCATACTGACATGGGGAGATGCTCATGCAGGCCAGCAAAGCAAGACCCTTGGTGCTGCTACGCACTGGCGCTGCACTCTGCTTTGCCACACAAGCTGAAAATGGAGGCAGATGCAGGACCAGGTTCCCTTCCTCCCCACTGTACTTCTCATTGCAACTACAGTTGAGAATAGAATTAGAGCTGCCCTAGAGAAGTGAAGCTCAACTCACCTAAACAAAGCAAGACCTGATACATGATTTTCCTGCATCCTAGCTCAGCATCTTACGCCAGTCTTCCATCACCCAGATTGCTTTTGATTAGGATTGCACGATAGGCACATCTGCATCATCATCATCGGGTTATGAAATGCCTGCAATCTCCCAGCTGTAGGTTTCTGGGCAAAGTAGCAACCCCTTTAGAGGTGTCTGACAACTTGTTTTTAACTCTCTCATCTATATCAGTTCATCTGAATAGCAGATGCTTCCTTTGTCAGTTTTGGTTTCTATTCTGTTCAGAGGTCTGCTTGCTTTTCTTATTTGAGTTGCTCTTAACAAAAAGCCCAGCTCCAGGCTGTGGCATAACTCATGCATTAGGCAGCCAGCAGACTGTTCTTTTTTGATCTGCTAATAACAGCTGTTTTTTTTCTTTTCAGTTCCAGGGTAAGTGAGTAGCTTAGCTCAGCCTCCAGGGAAAAGATACAGCAATTTCATATCTCAAACCAAGCAGAGTGCTTCAGTGCAAAGCTTGCAAAACACACACTGAGCTGGTGCCCTCCAGCACCTGCTCAGTAGATGAAACACACCAGGGGACAAGCATACCAAACTGAGAAGGCTGACAGCTCCTCCCTCACCTCTTCGCTTCAGGGGTGTCCCAAAATTCCTCTCAAGAACTCAAGGGAATCCAATCAGCATCCATTTCCCTGCTACTTTCATTAATTTTAATCCTAGACTTAGAAAGAAAATCACAATCCAACTGAAATTAATCCAAAGACTTGTCTTTGGTAGGGTCACGTTTCCCACCCAAAAGGAGGTGATTGTCTAATTTGCAGATCAGTACAGCTTATAAAGTATTTCACTAAGCATGACTGCTGTGAATTTTCAAGTTCAGTCCAATATCCACATAGTTAAGTATAACATGAATAGTCATTTCTAAAAGTAGTTTTATGTACTTAAAAAAAAAAAATAAAAAAAATTAAAAAATCACACTGTAAGCATTCTGCAGGGTCTTCGTATCATATCAACATATACATCTTTTCATGTGTGCAACTGCAACTATTAAGAAAGTATTGAGCATCTAGCTTCTAATTATTAGCACCAGGTCTGTTTTCTCACAACTCATCCCTGCAGCTTTTGCAGTCTTGTGAGGGATAGCAGAGGATTATTTTATGGATACCAATACAAAGATGACAAGGAAGCAAGTACAGCAGAACAGAACTGTCTTGTACCTCTGCAACATGCCGACTTGGAAGCACAGAACCAAAGCCATTGTAGCTATACTAGGATACCACTATCATTACCTCGACAGCATAATTAATGCATTATGGCAAGGTTATAATAATAGTCTCTTTAAAAGGTAGGCAAGCTGCAAACCCTATCCACATTATGTTATGTGACAAAGTGTGCCAAGCCTGATACTGTGCTCAAGCAGTGGAAAAACCCCAGACTTTTAGGCATATCCCCAAGACAACCACTCACAAGCAGACACAGCAGCTGGCTTTTCCACAGATGCTGTGAGCTGGGTATGCTTGCAGGCTTTTCCATACCAGATGTACGAAGTCTCTCGACTCGAAGAAAGTTTAATCCAAAGGGTTTCCATCAGGGAATCAAGAGTCTCTTTCATCACATGCCTGCCAAACTTCTAAGGCTAGAAAGCTCAAGCAAGCTTCATAGTCCCTGGATCTTTTAATTTTTTTTCCCCAGTTAACAGACCAATAGCCTTGGCATCAGGCTGCTTACAGATATGCTCTCTCTCAACACTAACACTAAACATTCAGCCAAGAAAGTTTCTTGAGGTAGAGGATCAGCTAATTTAAACACAATGCAGTCTACCTGGAGGAGTTTTAATACACCAGCCAAAAAGAGTCAAAGAGAGAAACTGCTGCAGCATGGAGATGACTAGTGCTCATCTCAACTTGGAGGCCTTAAGGGCATCTCTAATTTTGGTGGCAGCAAGAGAAGGAAATGACATTTTCTCTCAGAAATAATATTCAGACAACTAACTGAATTCTGAATTTAGACAACTGTCAATTACAAGGCCTTCTGAAAATTTATTAAGTGACCACTAATTCTAACCAGGCTTTCTAAGGAGGAGCACAATCAACTTCTCACTTTATACCTTTTGCAGTTTTATGTAATTGTGACTATACCTACCTAAGGGATACTGCAGTGACATGGTTAAGTCTTTTGTTGAATTATTCCTTCATTTAACCTATATATAAAGCTTTAAGCTACATCTGAAGGCTGAAAGTCAGTATTTTGGCTGGTAGTATCTGACAACAGCCAAAGGAACAACTGCTTAGAGCAACCTTAAGTGAAACAAGGCTAAAGAAGGAAAGAAAAGTGGTCCATCTTTTCCTATGGAAATAAAAGTCATTACCATGCTTGGGGTATTACTCCAGGGCAATATAAGCAAGCACTTTCATAATTTTGAATAAAAAAAAATTAATATCCCTCCACACCTATCACCAAGCTTCTCAGAGGGGCTGACACAGGAAGGCGTGACTTGAAAAGAGGTCAAGGACTGAAACAGGAGGATACAACCTCCTCTACTACAAGACCAAGCCATCACCAGCAGCAAACACACATAATACAGCTGCCCTGCCACAAAATTTAACCAGGGAAAAGCATCTCACAAAAAAACCTAGAAAGGTTTTAAATGTGAATAAAAGTATTCAAGTTTGCAGTTTTAAACACATGAACTCAAAAGAGATCCTCTGAGAAATGCTCCTTTCATGTGGCTTCTCTAAAGGCATTGTCATTACAGTATGAAGCAGAGAAACTAATTCATTCAACATGCACTTGGCCTCTAGTTGCTTAATCCAAACATTTCTCTATGACCATTTAAGCAGTCAGATGACATGGAGGATGTTTTGACTAGAAGACGTGCCACTGGTTTTTCACATGTGGATTTTATTGCAAAATTCTGGTGTTACACTGGAAAAAAAGCTAATTCAAAGGATAAATGAGAACGATGAGTTAATAGAAGGTTACTGATCTCTACTTTTGTCCCATTCTCCCCCTCCACCCTTTTTAATTTTTTTTATTTTATGTTTTCCTATCTTAAAGGGCACAACAGGTGAAGGAGCATGTTGATCCTTTCGGTGCACCCAACTCAGTCAACTCAGTCATGTCAAGTACTAGGACTGCACCACGCAAACAGTTAAACCTCAGGAAACTTATCTCCTGAACATCAGGATCACAAGCTGCAAACACTGCAATGTCATGTAATTGGTTGAGAAGATCTCAGTGACTTGTGGGTGGCTCGCATCCTGTCCTGAGCAGTTTGCTCATCACAGTCCTCCCACTGCTGGATCCTGGGTACTCAACAGGAAAGGAGATTTTGCCCTCAACAAGATTAATGTTTCATATCATAGAGGGGAGAATCTGGACACTTCCTAGAAGACATCACTGCTATGCCACAGATACCACCTACCTGGGCTGATATAACCCAGAGCCTTTCACCAGTATTCAGAGCTAAAAGGGCAGGGAGGAAAATCCTAAAATGCAAATAAAGCCCACTTCTTACTTAAAAGGTATTTAGTTCAAAAAACCAAAAACAATCTAAGTGGAGAATTATTGCAACTCATTTTAAATTAGGGAAGCAAACCTAAGTCTTTGCACAGCCAAAAGACCACACTTTGAACAAACCAAGGGAGGTCTGCAGAGGTACACCATGCTGACCATAGGGTCCAGCTTTTGGGTGCAGTGTAGGTGAAGAGATAAATGTCTTTGGTGTAAAGCTATGTCAAGCCTGGTAAACACATACTGCATACAGATCCTAATACTAACCTGTTATTTCTGGAGGCAATGAGTGGGTGGGAGGGAGCGCTGGAAACAGGCACTGGGCTGGAAGAGTAGAACAGATATAACACGTGGGATGCTATGTAGAAACCAGAAGTAGTGGGGTTTGTTATGTTGTCAGAAATGTTTCAGAAGTCAGCTCCATCAAGCCTATGAAGTCTGGCTTAAAGCTGAACTTAGCGTGATCTTAACTGAAACCTGGCCAAAACCCAAGCAAAAAGCCTGCAAGAATCACGCTTTCAGAAACTCAAACGTGAGCACTACACAAAAGCAGTTTTCCTGCCTGAAGCTTTGGATATACAAGACCTTCTGTAACAGGAAAGAAATATTTTCTGCAAAGTGACCCCAAGGATTCCAGAAGCATTTAGAAGACTGCTTTAGTCAAAGTCAAAAGAGAAAAAAAATAAAAAAGGCCATAAAATTGGAAGACAATGTGAATAATGTTGAGCTATTCATTCAAAATGAAAGCTGCTCCTGGGAGAGAAGAGGAAATGCCCACCACAATAGCTTTGGAAAACGCTGCCCAAAACCTCAGAGAAGAAAAAAAAAACCCACATACTTTGAGAAATGGA
Source organism: Micropsitta finschii (assembly GCA_034783455.1). Taxonomy (NCBI): domain Eukaryota; kingdom Metazoa; phylum Chordata; class Aves; order Psittaciformes; family Psittacidae; genus Micropsitta; species Micropsitta finschii. The sequence goes on from JAVHNF010058342.1 coordinate 25,397, forward strand.
GGATGACAGAAGTAACACAGAGGAATTACAGCAGTTGCGCGCTAGAAAATAAAGACCAAGAGGAAAATCGCCATGGTTGAGCTATTTATCCTAGCTCCCGCAAGCCTGGTTCTTACCCAGTTTAACCCACGAGTGGATTTAGCCAAAGCTCAGCCCAGGGTTTCCAGCAGCCTCCAGCACTTACACCATGCAGGGATGCAGCCCCTGCTCCTTGCACAGCTCACACCCAGGTGTGGGACCAAACTGCACCTTGAGGCTGTCTCTGCTTAGCACTGTACCAGGGGCAGAAAACAAGGAATGAAGGATTGATCATGGAGGGAAGGAGGCACCTTATCAGCCATATGAGCCCCTCTCCATCCCCCATGTCTCATAAACAAGCTACACCTCCTAACATAAGGAGTGAGGGCCTTCCCAATATGGGATGATGGGCACATGGAATAAATACGGGGCCATGGACAGGAACATGAAAAAAATAAAAAAGGTATTTCAGGAATAACTGAAGAACCAGTCACCTCCTTGCACCGGCATCTTTCCAGCCTACAAAAGCCTATCACAGGCCCCGCCGCAGCAGTTTTTCAGGGCTAGAGAACATAAAGTAGAGAGAAAGCTGCAATTCTAGAAACTCACCAGAAACATTTACCTTCAGGCTGCCATTTCCACCTTTTTCCTCACCGTCGTCTTCCTGCACCCTGAGAGCCTTGTGTGAGACCCTCCAGCATCCTCTCAAGGGCACTTAAAGTCCAACCATAGCAGCATACCAGCCAGATATGACTTAACTCTGATTCTCCTCTACTGGCTAAAAATCCAGGAGCAATGCAAGATCAAGGATCTTGTATGGTCAGAAAAATGGAGTTAATGTAGACTGCCCCATCCCCCATCCATAGCATCCTATATCCCAACAAGGGATCCAAGCAAGATGCCATAACTTCAGTTTCATAAATCACCAGCACACTGAACCCAATGCTGGTGGCTTTGGTGTGCTGGTGCTCAGTAATGCTACTGCTCTCTCTCCCTTGCCTTCAGTTACAATATCTCAAAGACCTAAAAGCACTACTTATTATTTAGCAATCCAGTAGTTCTTCTGAGAGCTACTCAGGTTGAAAAAAAGAACCCTTATTAGATGTGATCAACAGCACTTCAAAGCAAAGCACTGGCCTTTGTCTAGAAGTGGCACTATTCAGACAGTCTCAAGAAAGGATTAAAATGTAGCCCAAAAAAGTCTTAATGAAAGCTGTATTTTTTATCTGAGGAAAAAAAAGCCAAGGGAACTACATGGAAACACCGCCAAAAAGGAAAAGCAACACAATCCCTTATGAACTGACAAAACATTAAATAGCCCACTGCATTTGTAGCTCAAAGGGGAAAAAAAAATAACCAAACAATGTCCTTTGTGTTTAGTTTCTTTCTAATTCTGGGATATGTTTTTAACAGCAAGCCTAGGCTTCACCTAAGTAATGCAAAAAGGAACACAGAAACCCCAGTGTGAATGACAACTGAAGAGCAGCCATCCATGTGGGTGCTCCTCTTTCCAGAGCAAACTGAGTGAGAAGGTTTTCCAGTGAGTTAACCAAGGAAAGGGAAACTTCATAAAGAGCCACAGCGGGATCTGCCTGGAGACTATGCTTCATGCAAGTATTAGGGTCAAAACCATTCCCCCCTGCCCACCACCAGCAGCCCTCCCAGATGTCCATCTGTTTGCTGCTCCTTCTCTTTTAAAAACTGCAGCACAAGCTGCTGGGAATCATGCAGTGTGTGGCAAGTAATTACAGAGCAAAGCAGAGCAGAACGACCTCAGGGGATAAGTAGCAATTTAGACAGGCACTGATCACTGACCCTCTATTAGGGCTACATGAGATCTCTGCATGTGAAAGCAAATTGAAAGACACTTTAATTGGCATCATCATACTTAGAGGGCTGGGTAAGCATGAACTGTGAAATTCTGAAAGAACAAATCTATATGCGACAACTGCTCACCTGCACTAAACAAAGGCTCTAAAAACAGTCACCTGCTCCTCGCAAAAGGCAGCTCCATCCTTTGCTGCAGGGAACCCAGAGCCAGCCTTGCCACCTCTGCAACCACACATGCAGACCATGGTTTCAACATTCAGGAGCAGATGTGGCTGTTCCTTGCCTGTCAGACTACTGGAGGTGGAGGCCATCAGCCAAGTGAAGCTCTCAGCCTGTCAAAACCCAGCGTATTTGCAGGACACAAAGTCAGGCTAGAACAGATGAAATCTTGAATTAGGCTGTTCAGCTTCCATTCAGCTCCTTCCAGAGCCTTTCCCCTATCACCACTGGAGAAAGGTTATTGCTTTGGACATAAGCACTTCAGATGTGACTTTGGTCCAACCCAGGACACGTATTTTCATGGTGTCTTTGACAGCGGATTACAATATACGCCCATATACTTTAAGCATAGTTCAACAAAAGTTCACTGATAGAAATATTTTCCTACCAGAGTACTCTAAACATGAGGTGGACGCCTCCTCCTCCAAGCGCGCACCAGCTGCAGCAAAACCCTCCTTGCTTACACCCGAGGGTCAGAAGAAAAGCTGACCAAGGGATGCCCTGAGATTCCTGCTCATTTCATAGCAAGCCGCTGTAAAAGGAAATTGAGCTGAGTATTCACATGCTTAAGGCCATTTAAAGTAGAGACTGGCTTTCTAATATATCAAGATTCTTCTGGCCTCTGAGGGCAAGAGACAGAAATGAAGAGAAATACATTTCTTTTCAGGAGCGTGAAAGCACTCCTGAAGTTCCCCTGAAATAATAAGTAGTATAAGGGGGGAGGGGGAAGCCCCCCTTAAAAAACATAAAAACAACCGCCCACAAACTTCCCTAAGGAAAAGCTTCCAACTTACGAAACATCTATATCCACATGTCATCAAGGGTACAAGAAACATGGGACCAACCACTGCCACGGCACTGGGACACATGCTAGATGCACTGCATCCCACATGGGTGAGGGATTTGCAAATAGGATTGCAAGGAGCGAGTCCCCAGGGAACCAGGGAAAACTGAATAGCCAAAGCAATCCTAATTTGCCAGCTGATATAGATGCTTTCTCAGCAGGAAGACAATAACAGGTCTTAGGAAAACATAAGCCGCCCCTGGAGAGAAGAATGTCATTTTGGCACTTAATTTTTTCCTAGTCTTCTCAGGAAGAGTAGGAAATGGCAGAGACTTCCCCCACTGCATAAATTCTTTTATCAGGTTAAATTAAATTAATTCCCCCTGGGAAGATAACTGCTCCACACAGCTGATGGGTGTTCTTGCCTTGGTTCTCATGGTACTCCTATCCCAGTGACTGACAAACCCTTTAAAAGTTTCACTCCCAATTCTTTCACAAAGATATCACTCCACTACCTGCAGGCAGCATATACCCACTTGGACTGAATGCAAAATACACCTAAAAATCTATTGCTATTTCCTCTCTTCCTTCTGGTTTCCAAACAACAAAAAGAAAATCGAAACTCAACCATTTCTCCTTGCTTTCTTAATGGAACCATGACAAAGCTGCCATGCAATTGTCTGCTATTGGGGGACAGAGGAGGAAAGGATAAAGCAAACTACAGTAGTTAACCTGCAGCAGCAAACAAATCAGTTATGTGCCCAGATATGGAGTAAAGCTTCATTTGTCAGAGGAGTAAGTATCAAAGGCTTTGAACGTAGTCATCCACTCCCTGGTGTTACCCTCAGAGGTCTGGTGTCACCCTCAGAGGTCTGGTGTCTGCAGCATTAACAGCTAACGGTAACAAATGTTTTTGTAAAAGGAGTGGTGGAAATGTCAGGGGAGATGCAAGAACAAGAAGGGAAGATCTCTAAAGCTCTGAAGGGTAACTGTTCACATGAGAAGCCAATTCAAGACCTAGAACAGTTAGGAGCAGTTGGTGAGAACAACGAGGCATATGAAGAGAGTTTGCCCCTCGAGCAGCAGCTGTGGAGAATAGGAAGAGACAGCTGCCCCAGGTATCCCACATATACCACAGTGTATACCACAGGGTATCTAACAATGGTACTCAACCACAGGGATGATAGTGCCTGAATTATCACAAAGCTCAACCCTTGGCGGGCCTCCAGTGGCCTCAGGACAGGCGAGCCCAACAGGACAGTGCAGAGCACTGTGTGGATGTACTCCTCCCATAGATGCTGTGGTTAAGGTGAGTTTGCTAACTCACTGCTGAACACCAGGACAAGAGGTTGGCTATGTCAACCACCTGACCCTGGACAGCAGTTTTCATCCATCCACTGCTGGTCAACCTCTGTGGCAGTTGTCACAAGGAAAATCAAGAGCAATGCAGACTAAATTATGCACCGCAGCAAATGCAATGCAGTTCTCAACTTGTGTTACCCATCCTTATGCTCTCACAACAGTGGCTTAAGCTATTTTTTCAAGCCAGCATTTAGCTTTTTTGCTAGCTAATATAACATTTCCTCTCCCTTCCCCCCAGTCCAAGTATTTGGTGAAATCGCTTCTTCTGCAAATTGTGCTGCAAATGCTGAACTTTTGCCAGTTAGACAGGGAAAGCCTTGACTAAAAATAAACCACATTTCAGAAAATAGATCCTTCCCAGTACGATGAAGTAGTGGATAATGCATGCAAGCAGACCTGCCAGAAGAACACAATCTCCAGATTTGCATGAGAATCTCATCAAGTTCAAAAGACAAGACAGCCATAATTACCATGACTTGTCCCATCTTAAAAAGCACAGAGTTAGGGGAAAGGAGAGAGGTAGGGGTGAGGGTGCTGGAGTAAATCAAGTTTCCACCTGTTCTGACAAGAAGAAAAGTGGTACCACTGCCACTTGCCTGCATCCCTTGTGAACCAAGCTGCTCATAACCCACAGGGAAGGAAGAGGTCAACACACCTCTCCCTGCATGGCCACTACAGGAGGCAAATCCCTATTACAGGAAATTTGCTACAACTCAGGCATGTAAGAGAACAACTTGGGCTTTTGCCACCTGAGTCACCAGGAGTCTGGAGCACTGACTCACTGCTGGCTCCCTCCAACTCAGACATACCTGTGACAGCTTGCTAGCAAATGGAAGCACTCCTACCTTTGCTGTTCCTCTCCTCGTTACAGTTCTCCCTTTATCAAGAGGCCTTTTACGCTAGAAAATTAATGCAAGAACAGGAAAGCACAATGAGAACGCTCTCATGGGAAGCCCAGGCAGTGCTCTACTAATCAGCTATGCTTTAAGCTCCAAAGCGGAGAGCACATCTGCTCACATGGTGCAATAAACCCCAGGAAAACCAGGGGAATTGGGTGGAAACAGCTCCACCCCAACTCCTACTCCTCTATTGTGTTTGCTGCACCACCCAGACAGTCCTGATGAACCAGGTTTTCAAGTAAGATTGCTTTCCTTAACAAATCCATTTCACTTTTTTACAGATTAGGGAACCTTCACACAGATAGTCATGGCTATGTCCTCCTGCCATCAAAATGGGCTGTTTGGGAAGACCAAATGCAAGGCAATGCCATTTTCGGATGAGATTCATCAGGGATTGAAATTTGCAGAAGCAGCTTCTTTTGCTCTTAGGGCAAGCTGAAGGCTCAAGCTCAGCATGCCAGGCCAATCCCTCCTTGTCCATCGATGGTTCCATGGCAGCATCATCCATCTACCCGCTTCTCAGGCTTCCCCTAAGCAACCACAAATGGCAAAATATTCCACTCCAATTCCAGTGGTTGCACACACACCTCTGATCAGCTGCAAACATAATTCCAGTTAATAAAAAAGTAGGTTGCAACCTAGCCCTGTATTTTCTCCTCCTCAAAGTAATGCAGGAATTGAAATTGAGGTGCAGGCAGACTTGCTGGTAGCACAGTGCGGGGCATCACTGAATGCATGTTTGGCATCTCTGCAACTACAACCGATTCAAACAGTCCACTTACGGTGCCAAACAGTTTCGAAGAGCGCAGATGAGATTTTTTTAGTTAAGCATGGATGCCTTAAAGCAATAACAAATCAAATAACTCAGGCAAAAGGATGCACTGGGCAGCACAGAGAAGGCACTACTCCACTGCTTCTGACAGCAATCAGTGGCAGAGCAGAGCATTAATTATCCAGGGAAGAATAAGCTGCTACAGGCTGTTCTTGCTGTACATTAAGAAAACAACAGCAGATTTGTTCCTGGTTGGATAGCAACATGCAAACATCTTCCTCCCACCCCCTCTCTGGGCTGCAGTCAGGCACATGCGGTGGGGGAGCTACCACAGGCCAGCAGAGCAGGAGGGCACAGTAGTGGCGCACGCAGCAGCAAGCTCAACTCGGATCCTCCAGCTAGTGCTACGGGAAGTAAAAGGCCATGCCTGTGTTTCCAAGGAGCTTGGCCTCCAGAAGCTGCTCTGCACAATAAGCAGCACTGCAAGCAATGCTGTGTTTTCCAGTGTTCTCCTCAGAGCACTGCCAGCAAGGCTAAATGCAGACCTTACCTTCTACTTGGTGTTTCCACAACACAACCGGATGGAAAAAAACGTATTCACTGCACAATGTCCTCTCCCACAGTATCTGTCAATTCATACATACAAGGCAAACCTTGCACATGTTTCAGTTTTGGACACATACAGGCCCTTTCCTCCTCACCAGGAGCACAACAAACGTACCTGTTCAGAGCATAGGCTTCTTTTAAGGCACTGACAAGGACCCAGAACACAATCCCCATCAGTATACAGGAACTGGCAAATCCTGTAAGCATTACAGAGAACATTAATTAGTGACAGTAATAAGAACTGGCTGATGAAAGGGAAGGATGGCAAGGAAACCTCATAAGAGGTGGGAGAGTGTTAGATCTTAACCCTGAACAATGTCCTGCCTAGCCTTGGCACCACAGTGGAGGTACCCAGCACAGAAGTCAGGGGACTTCTCCAAAATCAGAGAAGGAAGCCAAGGTAAGCGGCAAGACGGTAAGTCCCAGACTAAGGCTGGTTGTCCAGCAAAGCCTCCTCAAGAGTCAATGCACTGAAGTTAATACCTAGGTATAGGAGCAAAACAGAGGCTGATAAATGGGATGGAAGTGGTCACCTGCACAATTCCCCTACTCCTCTCCCTGAGATGCTGCTGAAGATCTCCTGCTCCACAGCACTTGGGCAATTTCTTCTAGTTTGCAGAGCAGGTGAATCCCATCTGGTATCAGAGCCAGGCTGCTTCTTTTTTTTCCATTATTACTATTATTATTATTGATTCACCATTATGATTTCATAGTAAGTGGTTTTATTTTCCCTACTGATTGCTCTATAAAGCTTTTGGACATTAGTCATGCAAAAGACATCTTGCAGCACTTAGCAAAAGCTGGGACAGAAGTCACCTCCACAGGCTTCAGCAACACCTTGCTGCGAGCATGCCAAAGAAAAGGCATCAGGAAAAGAAGGATGCTTTACTGGTAACAGTTCTAAGCAGCCACAAGGAGACATTTTTCTGGTGATCCAACTGAAGCAAAGATGACTGCATCTAATACAGCTTTAATTTTCCCATTCTGTTTATACAACAGTTCAGGGACAGCAACAAACATGGTGGATGAACAACCATCCTTGAGCACACTGTAACAGAGAGAGGATTTGAAAGTGAGAGGAGTTAAGAAAACAGGGACAACTTCTCCAGTCAAAGCACCAAACCTGCACGGGGAAGGTACAGGATAAGCCCGACAACATCTTACGTACTTCCTGCTGACTGGTCCTCATTATGTACTGCAAGAAAGCTTACTCATGCAGCACACTGGTTTACCTTGGACTGAGAAAGAGAGACTTGCTTGTTTTCCCTAATGTCTGCAGGTGACTCACAGACGACAGCCATTGCCAGCTGGTATTTAAAGAACTGAGAAAAAATGTAATCCATTCACCCTTCCCTCCCCCCACTTCTTTCTTTCCTATTACAGAAGAGCTGTAAGCATTTCTTAGGACAAAAACAATACTGAAGACCACAAGACCACAGCACAGACCTTGGACTCCAGCCTCAAACACAAATTTTCCATCACCATTTATAATTGCTCTCCCTGTTGCTTTACATTACCACTCTAGCCAAAACACGAGAGTTATTTACTTGTGTTCTGCACCTCCAGGATGGTCTTCTGTTTTATTTCTGAACTCAGTAACTGAACACCATTCTGCAGTGGAACACAAAGTCTCTACACAAAGACAGAAATAACATAACAAATCCAACCTGGCCAATAATCTTCAGTTGCAGCTTATTTAAAAAAGTATGGAAAGACAACTTTCCTCCTCTGGCAAGGAAATTCATACCTTAGCTTCACATGGCTTAAGCCTAAAGAGGCTGCATTAGCTTTGTAGGATTTCATCTGCATTAGTATTGGTCCACTCCTCCACCTGAGCTCAGTAGGTGGGGAAGAGCAGCACATCTGCCATGCAGACAACCTTTTCTCCATTCCTCCTCCAGCTCCTTTTTCCTCTAATAATTTTTTCAATGCAATTGCTACTATTAGACAACATTACAGAAACATCAGAGGAAAAGTTCAAACTTGCCTCCCAGTACTGCTGAGCAGGGCAGAGATGCTTGTAGCTTCTTTAAGTGCTGCTGGATTTAATTGAACCCATGTGAAGGTGCCTGGCCTGCCTTCCCAAAGCAATCACAGCTCTCGGACAAAGCATTCTGTCCTACAACAGCCAGATACACTGGGAACACAGCTAAGTGTCTGGAAATCAGACCTCTGTCCCCAAACATCCTTGTTCCAAAAACTCTCTTTTCAAAGTGTCCAGCACCACTAGCCTTAGGACATATTTGGTGGACATCCAATCTATCCATTAAAACATGCATTTCTCGGTGTACCAACCCAGCAACCTCTCTCTGCCCTTCACCTTGACATCAGGATGTCTGCTTGTTGGCAGACTGAAATAAAGCTGCAGACACAATAATATTCTGTTTCATCCAGTGTGGAAAATAAAGAATAACCAGAGTTCACAAAAAAAAAAAAAAGTTAATAAGTCAGACAGGAAGATAAATCCACCCTTAGCTTTACAGCTAGAAATGAACAGGACAGCAGGATTTGTCGTGCTCCTTCACACAAAGGCACTAACACATCAGGCCCTGGTCTGCAGTGTATTTAAGCAGAGATATCATACAATTACAGAGTGGTTTGGGTTGGAAGGGACCTTTTAAAGATCACCTAGTCCAATTCCCTGCCATGGGCAGGGACATCTTCCACTAGACCAGGTTGCTCCAAGACCCATCCAGCCTGGCCTTGAACACATCCAGGGACTGGGAAACCACAGCTTCTCTGGACAACCTGTGCCAATGCCTCACCACCCTCACCAAAGAAAATATCTCTCATATTCAATCTAATATTCTCCTTGATATGTTGAGCAGACGGTCTTATTTAAAAGCTGTGCTCAAAGTCCTCCCAAAGGGATACCTCCCCTGGGTTAACTGGGGAGCTGAACACGTTCAGCACATACATAAAGCCGTCAGTCAGTAGAGCATCTCAAAGGACTCTACCAACATCATAGGCTCCCAGAAATCTTAACACACTTTGCAATCCTTACCCCTCCTTTACACGGAGGAAAACTGTTAGAAGCAAGACATGCTCTACCAGGGGCTACATGGCTGCCCTTCAGCAAGCCTTGTCCATTCCCACATGCTCATCAGCTTAACCGATCCAAAACTACCCCTTGATGCCAAAACACAGTCCTGCCGTTTCCTTTCTACCCCTTCCACACATCCCAGACATCTCTAAGCTTGTGGTAACAACCATTGTTTGCTTGATCCAACTGGACGCCATCCCAGAAAGAAAAAAAAAAAAAAAAAAGTGGAAGGATTTCTGGCAGGAGAACAGACTGAGATCAGTTAAAGCCGGTGGGAAACATGACCTCAGAAAGATGGCATAGTAGTACATCTGGAAACCTAGATGAAGCTTTCAAGCTACCACGCTTTGCCCCATCATAGCTTTGTCTTTGCACAGGGTAAATCACTTAAAAATGACTTTAATGGTTCCATTCACTGTTGAACACGCCCAGCCACTCACTTTTCTGAAGATCCATCCAAAAACAGCCTGGTAAAGTGCTACCTGAGTTCTTCAAACTAGACTGATGCCCCAAAACAGCCACACACCACAACTATGCAAGACTCCCAGCTTACCAGGAATAGCACTAAAACAAAATTTCTCCTAGAGGTTTGGGGATTGTTTTTTTTTTTTCCTTTGGCACATTTTGCCATAACTGAAGAGTGTTCTTACATGGTTTTGAGGAGAAAAGGAGCAAGGACAAACATATGTAAAGGATCTAGCAAAAGCTCTTAAGCAAAACAGACAGCAGGATGCTGAAAATAAGTACGTAAAGCCTTTTGCAGCACCAAAGTTCAAATCCATCTGGACATTTCTGAGTCTGTCACAGCAGCCCATAGAAGGGACTTTCCAATTTCTTGCAGAGATACCCTGGAAAATAAGTACGGAAAAACAGAAGCACAGGCTCAAACTCTAAGCCAGCCCTTCATCCTGAGATATGACCTCCCCCAACATCACCAGGGGTGTAGAGGGAGAACCACAGCACAGCCTTATGTGGTCCCTGCAGGCTGGCTTGTCCCCAGCACGAGATGGCCCAAAGCTCCTCTACCTCCATCCTCCTCGACACAGGGATGGATGGAGGGGTCCTAACAGTCCCAAGTGCACCTTCAGCGTGCCAGAGGGGCTGCCAGCTCAAGCCTTCCCTTCACACCAGCCACTTACCTCCAAACAGCAAGAGCATGACCCCCACCTAAAAAAGTACACACCACAAAGCTGTGCTGAGTGGATGGAGCTGATGCACCACCATCCCCAGAGGTACCATCCAAACATCTCAGCAGCAGTCCAAAGGAGCTCCCCCACCCTAGCTCCTTACAGAGGGGAAGAAGGCAGAGCTAATCCTCCTTGTTTTTCTAAGTTTATGCAGCATTACTCACACAGGCTCCTGCTGAAGCTGCCCCAGGGCCCCCAACCTGTGATCACTACTGTGGTCACACTGAAACCACCAATTCCGCCAGCTTTCAACACAAACAGATGAACACAGTTTAAACCTTCACATTCAAGCCTCCTTTACACAGCCTCCACAGGAAAACCCAGAGCTTCTACTCAATGCAACCAAAAAAAACCAAAAAACAAAAACCTGAGTTTCCATGGCATTAAAATCAATTAACCAGCTACGTGTCTCCAACTGCTTGTTCTCAGTTTTCCCAATAACTATTCCCATAACTATTCCCATAGTAAGCACACTGAAGCATACTTCAGAAATATCCCAAAGCATCCTTAAAAACATTATGGACTTTATCACGAAGCTCAAGCTTTCACCTCTGCAGAAAAAAAAAAACAAAAACACCCACCAAAAAACCAGCAACCCCCCCAGTCAAACTACAATGGATTAATTCAGGACAATCAATGTTCTATCAGCTCAAGCAGGATACTGGATAACCCAATCTTTTCATTTCAAAGCCTCCCACTTCCAGCAGTTGGAGAACACAGACCATCAGCATTGTTTGACCCACAAACCAAACAGCAGGAATGTGTTTCCCAGCCAAGTGCTGGAGTGGCAATCACCCCTCCTTGCTCAGCATCTCTGGGGATGGACCTCTCTGTCCATCCAGCTGCCCCCATGCTGGATCCAGCACTCTGCAGGAGGTAATTGCTTAATCCCTGAAAGACTGAGCTACTTTGACATGCCACAGGAAGAGGGCTGACTCACAGAACCAAGAGGGGAGGGAAGAGCGAAAAAGCAAGAACAAGACACCACAAATACAACATTTTTTGAGAAACTGAGTTCCTAAACATACAGGTAATTTATTTACCTGCTCTCTCCTCATCTACTCTGTATTGAAATGTTTGATGAGATACACAATTCACTATCAGTGCAACTTTGCTCTGCTTAAGCCCACATCAGATGTCAAGAGCTACAAAAGCAGGAAAGAGGACACTCAAAAAGTTCGTCTTGTGAAGAGAAAAACCACACTACTGAGCTAAAACTTGAGTCATGAGCTACGATGCAAATGGGAGAAGCTTTAAAAGATGTACAAAAAGCAACTGCACTAGCTCAGACCAACATCTGCATCCCCCAACATCCTGCCACCATGGTGGCAAGCAGTAGACATGGTGCACACTTGGTCAAGGCAACTGCTGGAGGGGTTTCCACAGCACACCCTCCACATGCAGGGCAGGCTGCAGCTTTAGCTGCATGCAAAGCGTGACCCTCACTGATTAGGGAATACAAATTAAGGGAAGGGGAAGCACAAGATTTAAGAACCTGAGGCACGTGGTGAGCCTTAATGAGAGCCCGCTTATTTCTGGAGAGCGAGCTGGCCCAAAGTGTGTGCATGAAGAAGCCAGGCACATCTGCGGCACAGAAGAGTTGCATGAGCGGGTTGTGGACTTCAGGTGGCTGTCACAGCTGCTGCTATGTCACCAGTATAGCCTGCACCCCACTTTGCTGAATCTCCCACACCCCTCTAACAGCAGAATGTCAAGCTGCTGAGTACACCAACAAACAAGGATTTCCGAGCAAGCTGGATTTAACCCTGCTGTCAGGATGCCAGCAGGGCTCTAAGTCCTAAGGAGATCAGACTTGTATAGATGGACACTCAAGCAAAGCTGACATGACAGGGGTGTGCAGGGGGTTGAGGATCCCCAGCACCTGCTTCCTCTTCACGAACCCTTTTTTGCCCCCTTGGACTGATGACAAATAGTTTCCCACAAGGAAAATCCTGTGCTGAGCTCCAAAAGGTGGAGGCAAATACTTCACCTGCTAGACTTCTGGGGCAAAACAGCACTGGGGCTCACTGGTACTGTGAGCTCTCACCCTGTCAGACAACTGCTCAGCAGCCTCCTGCAGCACGGAAGTTCCTCTGCATAAAGCTGAACAGTACTGGCTCCTATGTTTGACTTCCAGGATCCAAGCCACAAGAAGAGCTAAAAATATTCCAATTAACAAGTCCCTTTCAATGCAGGAGTCGATGATGATGCCACGAGGGTATTATACAACTGCAAACAGAAGATGTGGTCTGCAGAAAAAATAATAAATTGAATGGGCTGAAACAGCTGGCCAGGACAGTAACCTCTGAATTCAAGCGTGGACCACACCATCCAAGAAGGTGGAGGAGCTTGTGCTACTTGCAATTGTATTGCAATTGCAACATTTAATATGTTTCCAAGCTTTCTGATGTGATATACACAGGGAATCATTTTTGCTTTGCATTGATTATACACAGAGAGCTTGTTCTGGCTGTATCCCACGCAAGCTGTCTCCTGAATCGGCTGGCTGCTTAGCTGTGTATCATCCTGCATGTCAGGAGTTAAGCAGAAAACTTTTATTGCTGCTAAAATCCTTTGCAGGGAGACGGGCAGGCTCCTGAGCTAAAGATTTCTTCATGTGCAGATTTAGCACCATTTTTTCTTTAGCATCAAGACTGCCTGGTCTTTATGCTGACATCCAGACTTTAAACATCATCTGTTTAAACATCATGTGGGTAATACAGGAGTACATTATTCACAGCAGCGCACCTGGGAGAACTAGCAAATCCTCTTCATTTGAGCCAGAGCGTTGGCTTTACTCTGGAATTACATTTATCTCTCCGGCACTAGGCTCCCATTAATGGAATTACCAGGCAGGCTGCTTCAGAATTAACACTTGAGAGAGGCAGGCTGGGATGGCACCACTCCAGCCTCAACCCGCAAAGCCAGCACTGTTTCTCCATCCTCCAACGAGCTGCCACCCTAACAAGCCCGACCCCACGATGAGAGCCAGGGAAACAAAAGAAACAAACCCAAACTGTCCAGGGCAATCAATATCTTTCTAGGAACACCCAGGCCTCTTGCCAGCTCTCTTCCAACCCCAATTTAGCTCTCCTGCATCACAGAAGGGGATGGCACGCGCAGGAGCAACCCAGTGGGATGCCAAGCCAAGAAGCATGGCTGGTGCTCAAGCAGACACTTAGGGAGGTGAATCTGTACTGGTCCCTCTGCAAATACCTGATGCTGAGAGTGTCAAAGCAAACCCACAGCTAAGGACAGCACTCATCCACCTCAAAAGTCATAGAACAAGTACTCAAGTCTGAATAGTTGTTTCAGAAATACCCACTGCTACGTAAAATGGGGAGGCGTATCGCAGCAAATTAATCAAGACTGGGTATGGGAGATTACCTTGCACACACTAGAAAACCGCCTTCCATCACATGGCAGCTACTGCACTGCCACGCTGAGCAATCTGCACAATGGTATGAAACAGTCCATTAAACCACCCCTGCACTACCCAACAAAACGGGCAACCAGGAGCAGTGCCACAGGCTGCCAAAAGCTAAAGGGGATGCAGCAAGCAACCCTGCTGCAAAGCTACACCGACAGCACTGCAACTTCAGCATCTCTGGGGGCTGTGTTTTGCACAGAGCAGCTGTGGGTTTGTTTAAGTACGGTTTTTTTTCAGTCACCTGCAACAAGACTTCTCTGTCCTTGACAAGGAGCGAATGCAAGGAGAAAACAAGAGATTCATCAGCACTTGAACGATGTTTGCCTCAAGTATGGAGACCCAGGTGCACAGTACTGCCAAAGCAAGTAAAAGACAGCAAGGGGAAAGCTTATTTGCAGAGTATAGACATACCCTTACAACAGCTTGAGCTGTGGGAGCTGAACTACTCTCTCCTGTAATTAAAATGTAGGAGAGGAAAGAGCAGGAATTACTCCAGCATGACTGTGAACGACTAACAGGCTTTAAGTTTCAAAGTCAATCTTAACGCATGTTCTTCACTGTGATTTTAATTCTAAAATAAAAGAAAAAATAGGGGGGAAAAAGCGGTTTTGCTGTGAGAAAAGATCCTGTACAACCCTGTTATTAAACCACACAAGGAGCAAATGAGGGAGACTGGCTGGGGCTGACAAAGCAAGGCTGAAGGCAGCCCTCTCTCTTCACCCTGGCCCTTCATTTGCTCTGCTAGTTGCTCTCGGCAACATAACGATTCAGGGAGGCAGACTGCCCTGTGACAGGAAAAACATATGTAACACCCAGACGGTGAAACCTCACATCTGAGAAGAGCATCTATGCAAAATGCAGCCTGAAACATTTTTTCCAGCTCCACAGAGTCGACTTGATGTGCTGCAAAACCAAGCTGGTGAAATGCTACTGCCTGCATCAAAGGTGAGATTCACCAGCAGGATATACTCTCAAACATCTCCCTGTTTTCTGCAGGTTAGAAACAAATAAATAAATAGATAAAAGCCTATGGGCAAGGTTACAGGGTCCTGCAGCTCAGGGTGATGCAAGAGAAATGGGAGAACATCAGAAAAAGAAATCACACACGTGCAATGCTCTTCGGCCTGACACCTGGGGAACAGCTTAGCCAAGAAAACTGCTTTCTTTCCAAAACAACGATGAAGGTAAGGAGCCATTGGAATTATGAGTCAAGCTCCAAGATAAGAAATCATACTGGTGGATGGGTGCGGCTGCCTGTTTGGGGTTTTTCTACAAGATAAATGTGTCTTTTGGAACACGTTTGTTGGCCAGTCTTCCCTCTGCTGGGAAAAACACCCAAAAACCAAGAAGGAAGCTCACAACCCTGAAAACGACAAATGAAAGGCAGGTCAGTTTCCGAAAAGCCAAGATCATGCCTCACAGGCCCTTGAAAGTAAGATGCAACATACTAATACGTCAAAAAGGACAAAAGAGGAGTAAACTTAAAATTCCAAATAGTTCTATAAAATATCATTCAGAGAAGCTGTTAAGGAAACTCTGCAAGAGGCAGAACTCATTCACAGACCAGAACCTGTCAAGTACAAGAAATAAATAATGGTTTTAATCTATTTTTCAACTGTAAACCTGTGGGTATATAGGAATATTTAATCAGAAATTCACAGTCTGGAGGATGCTGGCTCCGCAGATATATCTAGGGAAAAAAAATTTACTTGTGTATCAGAGTAAGAACTAATGCAAATCCCTTAGGAAGTGTGTGAAACTGAGCAGAGAATGGTTTTGAATCGAACAGAACAATGTGTTGAACGAAGCTGAGGTAGGAGTACACCAGCACTGCAGGAAAGCAGAGTGTGAAGCAGCCAAGAGCTCGATGGAGCAAAAGCCACAGCAGGTCATGTTACTCCCTCCAACTTTCCCGCTGTCCAGTGGATTTGTAATAACTTGAAGACAGTCATGCAGGACCCTGACAGCTCAGCCCAGGACCTTGCTGCTCTGCAAACAACAAGGTGTTAAGCAGCCACCACTGAGGTTATACAACAGAAGCTATTTTGCAATCCCTTCCGTATAGAAAGTATTTTGCATTGGCCTTCACAACAGCTCAGTTTTGCCTTTTCCTATTCAAGAACATAGTGGGGAAGAAAACTGACCAAGCACAGGGCAAGCAATTTACTAGAATGACAGGTTGTTAACTAAACCCTGCCAAACACAGCTTTAAATTAAAGCATCAAGCCCATGAATAGCTTCCTCTTCCTCAGCACAGAACTGGCAGAGAAAGGTCCCAACACTCGTTATGCTATGAAGGCCCTTATCGAGCACATTCCCTTTTCCCAACAAAACCAGGGCACCATATCCCAGCTGCACCAATGCAGCTACCCAGAAGGCTTCAGCGCACGTGCCCTCACCCACCATTTTGACAGGTGCCAAAGATCGCTGCTCCAGACACAGCATCTCCTTCCTCATCCAACTGAATTGACCTTAACTCTACTTCAGTTGGAGCACGAGAGCAAATGGTACCACTTCTTGATGGAGAAGAACTCATGATTCACCACGATGCCAGATTTCACTTTTTTGGGTGTTGTTTTCAAAGGAAGTATTGCAAGGCAAGGGTGGGGGAACCAACTGCAAGCACCGGGTTTGACAGTTCAAGCACTTGAGCTGCCACATCTCCACTGCCCCGTCACTAGTCGGGACCAAACCTGACCGTCCCACCAGTGCTACCAGCTACGTCCCAAGCAGCAGGGTATTTTGGAGGCTCCCCCACCTGCCCTTGGGACACCCAGTCCATACCTGTGCCGCTCCACACGACCCCAGAGAGAAGCAGGGCTGAGAAGGACAGGTCACCACCCCGTGCATGGCTGCTGGGAAGGCAAAACCTCCCATAGCAGCAACTGAGGTGAGCAGGGGCAGCTCCTGCGCTGCTCCATCCAGTGGGAAGGAGGGGGAAACAAACAGCATTTTGTTTTGCTTTGACCTCCATGCGGCCCCACGACGACTCAAAGGACTGCCCCAGCTCCTGGCAGAGTCTCTGCGGGGTGCATAGCCCCATGCTCTGACCCTCCACGCAGCCCCGCCGTGCAAACAGCCCTTTGCAGCCCCCATTCCAAGCACACAGACCTTTGCGGTCCTTCACCCCACAAAATGCCTTCCCCTGAACACCAAGCCGAGCCCTTCACATCCTTCCCGAGCCCCTCATTTGTGCAGCCCCTGGACATCCCCCAGCCCAGCACTTCAAGCTTTCCCGTTCGGGGTGCCCCAGACACACAGCTCTCCATAGACCCCGAGATGCTCCTGGGCACACACACCTTCGCAAACCCCCATGCCATTGGGCACGCAGCTCTCTGCACACCATAACCCCCAATGGCCCCACACACATGCCCCTGGCAACACCACCAGCACCCCTCCCGGTGCTTCCCCCGAGCGAACCCCGCTGGGTACTCGCGCCCCTCAAACCTTATCCCGTCCCATCCCGCCGTACCCACTCCGATCCTTACCGCGAGGAGCGTCGCGGGCGGGCGCTACCTCCCAGCCCCGCCGCGCATCCTCCCGTGCGCGCCCAGCGCCCAGCCCGCTCCCGCGCAGCCGCACTAATGAACGCCGAGCGGGACGTGGAACGGCCAACCCCGCACAGCGTCTCGCGAGAAGAGAATAGAAGTGCACTGGCAGAGATCTCTGACAAGAAGGGGAATTAGCTCAAATGGTAGAGCGCTCGCTTAGCATGCGAGAGGTAGCGGGATCGATGCCCGCATTCTCCAGAGTTCTTTTCTAATCCGGCCTGTTAAAACTTCTACCTTTACTGCTGACGCGTTTTGCTTTTGTCTTAAAATTTTCTTAAGTTATTATTTGCTTCCTTAAAATTCCGAAAGATACACTCGCTTAACCCGTGGTTAAGGCAAGGAGAGTGCTGTCTGCTGTACGTGCAGCATTACAGGAGGCCCTTTTGCTTTCTCATTTAGTATTGGACAAGGGCAGCAAAAGGGTGCAGCACCCACTCCTTCCAGTGCTTCCTATGGCAGCTTCGGCCCCAGCCCTCACCTGCTTAACTCGTACAGGAGCAGGAAAACCCCAGAGATCCCCTCTCTTGGAGGCTTCTGAAAGACCCAAAACTCATGAGTAAATTTGCGAAGGAATCAACATACCTCAAGAAGGCATTGGTATACCTGCCGTTTATTAAAAACCTGGCAAGATTTTGCACAGTGGATTTATCCAGGTGTAAAGTTCAGCCAAATATTCAGATTCTTACATGTTGCTATTATTCTACTGCAATGAGCCAAAAAGAAAAAAAACCAAAACAAGTATTTTAAAGAAAAAAGAGAGTAGTTTAAAAACTGAAGACGTATCATGGAAAGAGAAACCAAAACAACCCAACCCCATAGGAATACACTCAGTTGGCATTTCCATCCCAGTCACAAGCTGAACTGGAAACTAAAGGTGGAAAACAATTCTGCGCACTTTCTTTGATTACATGCATGAGGAAATGATCTTTCTGAGATATTTCAGCAGCAAAGAGTGGAATTCAGCTTTCAAGATGCTCACAGACCCCATCCTATACCTGAGTAAACTGCAAATCATCCCCATCACCAGATGTTTGCAGTGGGCCTGGGGCAGGCTCACCTCTCTGCAGAGCATATATATGAGCCCTAGAGTGGCTGACAACAGAAGAGATCAGAGCGCATGCTCTTAAATCCCAGAGGATTTCCCAGCATGGACCTGGGGCAGTGGAAAATACCCAGTGGGTGCCTTCCAGACCAACCGAATTCTTCTGCAACAACATTCCATTAAACCACACCTTCCAAAACAGCAAGAAGCCTCAATATTACTGCATCTCCCTTTAAAAAGAATAAACCCAGGGAATCATTTTTTTGTCTGAATAAATCTCGTGCAAAGATTTTTGCAGAGCAGCACTATTTGGCCATGGTCTTTTTGCACATCTATAGCCATATCTACCTGAGGCTAAAGTCCTGCCTATTTTACCCTTTATCCTGCAGGTCTTTTAAAATCCTTCTAACCCCACTGCCCTTTTTTTGTAAGTAGCATAAATGTTTATATAAGTTAATCACCAATAGTCCAAAGAAGAACTGGATTGAAGGGAGGATGCAACAGCTTTTCAAAGAGATTATTTGGCACAAATACCCATGAATTCTCATGGGTAGCCTCAGGGAGACTAGAGAGCCATGTCTCCACCACCAGTGGACATCTTCCAGTCCTTTCCAGAAAATGTCAATGGTAACATGCAAACTGAAGCCTGAAAAGAGATGAGTGTATGGTTGTTGGGGGATTTTTAGCATGAAGATTCTATTCTTGCCTTTTAAAGCTGATTTGCTCTCAGGCTTCTGAGTCCCAGACAAACTCATAAAATAACAAGCTGTCACTACAATGGTCTTCAAAGCTTCAATAAACAATTTGAGTCTTCCTGTGCAGCAGGATTTAACAGGAAAGTGAAATCCATCATAGATCAGTCTCCTATTTCAACAGCTGCTATGCAGGCAGCATGAAAAGACTGTATTGTGAAATAAATTTGTGTCTATGGTCTGGTCCTTTCATTTTTCCCTCTAGCTTTGGCCTCATCTCGACCCTCAACCCCTGCAATACGCTGGTGACCGTAGCCAATCTCGCGATGATGGAAAGCTAAAGAAGGATCCTAAGTCTGGTCAGACTGATGCTGCATCGCCCTCTGCAGACTGGCAGGCAACAACTGCCACGGGTTGAGGCAGAAGATGCAAAAGGAAAGCAGGGTTAGGCAAAAAAATCATCCCCCCGCCCCTCCCTACTTTTTTTGCAGGTCTATGCAGTACAATGGTTAATGAGCACGTCTGGAAAGCCCCATTTTCTTGGGGCCCCTTTTTCACTAGACCCATGGTGAAAGCCTGTATACCCAGGGATAAAATACTACGCATATGCTCACAGCATTATTTCATTATAATGATTCCCACTCCCTTTAAAATTAAAACCAGCATGAAACAAAGAGACCAGCTTTTCTTTTACAAGAACAAGATGACCACATCAAAACTGCTAAAAATTCCTCCCTTTCTTGTGGGAATCTATAATGAACTAGCACAATATGGAGCATCCATATGTGTGCATGCACACATGCAAGTCAGGATGAGCGTTTGCCTGTATTTGCCAAGGGGCTCAAAGCATGCTCGGCCACGTCGCGGCTCTGAGACATATGCTACCAGTATCTGTTTACTGAGCTCTCTTTTATTTTGCTCCCAAGGCATCGCCTGAGCCATAGTGTTGGGTTCTCCACTTTGCCTTGCAGATGCTTTAGTTCCCCAGTGCTTTTATCAGTTCACTGGCTCTTCAGGAATGACCCGAGTTTTGCATTTCCTCCCCCTACAAAGCCTTACTTCAAGTCACACACAAGCTCAAGGAACAAATTACTTCCAGCAATGGATCAAGTAGGAGTTAAAGCAAGGCTGTCAGTGCACCGAATAGAGCTGGGCATATGCCAAAGTCTCACTGCTTTGATCCCCATGTCTGAACGTATGTAATGAACTTGCTCGTAGGCACTGCATGGGCAAGTTAGCAAAAGATCTGTCACTACCCTCAGAGTCTTACTGTCTTTAATTGCAATAAAGTACATGCACAGAGGCATCATAAGAGCAGAGAGGACAGAACGGGAAACTGTTAAAGGGGGGAAAAGACAAAGTGTTCTGCTTACACTGATGAGATTAATTTAAGTATCCTCTTGTAAGTTTTCTCTAGGGCTATGTGCATAAATTTAGGTTTAAAATTAAGCAATCTTAAATGCAGAAACACACCTCAACTTCCCCAGATCCCAGGACACAAGATCTACCCTTGCTGGGTCCATGCCAGCCATGCCCACAAGTTGCAGACAAGAGGCAGGCCACACTATGCGCTCCCTCCCTGCTACAAAGACCAAAGGAGGGGGAGGCCTTAAAAACATTGGGAGATAAATGTGAGTGACCTCAAAAAGGACATGGAGAAATTGTGATGAAAAAGAAGGGAACACAGGGCAGATGTCACTGTCAGACTCCTCAGGGAGTCAGACCTGAGTCTGTGCAAATGCATAGGTGGACATACCTTCCATGCCAGGAGTCTTTCACTGTTTCTGTGGAAAGACCTGCACATGCATTTCTTACCTGTGTTTGCTGTTGCCTTTCTCAGCCTCACTCTTCATAGTTTTCCCTGGACCTGTGTGAGTCTCTGTGAGTAGGACAGCCTGGTCCTGCTTGCAGGTGAAAGGCAATAGATTTTTCCTGAGATGCTTTTTCTTGTCCCTACAGTGAGGGCAGCCAAAGGGACAACAGGTAGATAGAAGCTGATGACATCTTGGCATGGCTACCTGGCTTGTAATCCTAGTTTTTCACCAGCACAGTCCAGTGTGCAGTGGATGCTTTGCCCAGGTCAGGAGGTCTACAGAAGTTCCACGTGATATGAAACACTCTGAAACCTCTAACAAACACTAGACTTTGTCCTTTAGAAACTCCTGATGGAGAGCAGGAACTGAGAGCAGCAAGGTGCCAGAAGTGGATGCATATGAAACGACACCTTTGCTGTTGGGCTGAATGACAGGCATCTGATTTCAAATTACCTGGTGGACCAAGGGATGGCCCTTTGCCAGTCTTCACTAGTGGCCTCCCTGACAGCGTCATGCTGAGCAAGAAGAGCAGAGACATCCTTCCCCAGCCACAGCACCCCACCTAACTGCCTGACAGGGAGTGTCCTGGCAAGCACCAGGCTTGTGCCATCCCCAAGCTCATAGCTGGGGTTCAGCAGGTTTCAGGTCAGACTGAGGGGCACAAGCACTGTTGTTGCCACCCCTTTGTGTGCACAACCCTGTGTTTCCTGGCAGGCAATACAGAAAAGGTGCACCCTCTGGCATTCAACTCTCTTCAGGGCACTGAGGAAGGTGGGT
This sequence comes from Micropsitta finschii, assembly GCA_034783455.1. Taxonomy (NCBI): domain Eukaryota; kingdom Metazoa; phylum Chordata; class Aves; order Psittaciformes; family Psittacidae; genus Micropsitta; species Micropsitta finschii. The sequence continues at coordinate 47,423 of JAVHNF010058342.1, forward strand.
TTCAGCTCTTTAAGCTCTTCTGGTAGTCTGTTCCCAACTCCTTCAAAGGAAGGGTAATAAAGGCAACTGGAGTGACAACTTCCAGTACTTCTTGTGGAGTGAGGGGAAGCTGCCGGTCAGCAGTTGTGAGAGGGAAAATCTTAGCTGGTCTTTTGCCTCCAGCTCATTTGCAGTATATGGAAACATTAATTAATCTTTCCGTCACTGAGGATAGGTGGAGAAAGTGGGTTACTGTGACCTGCAATTAGCACGTGATGCATCTTGACACATGCATGGTAATCCTTGGGGAGAAGAAGAGCCATAGGGAGTTTGGGAGAAGGTGTAGGACTTGAGTCCCTGCTTGCTGCCAAGAGGCAGTTTTAGGGGTCATGACCAAGACTGTGCCTGGAGAGTGCTTCCAGGCCACGTGAGCATCCAGCTTGTGCAGGAGCAGGGTCTGCCCATACCCTAGCCCCTGCGGGGGGGGTTAACCCATGGGTGAGGTGGCAGGAGGCAGTAACTGCTCAGTGTCGCTGCCTGTCCAGGCAGGACACGGCTTGTGTGATGGAGAAACTATGCAAACTGCAGCATCCACATCCACACTTTAACAGTGTTGTGGCCTCATTTTTTGATAGATCCTTCAATGGCAACTGCTCCCTTGCTCTGGGATAAACCCTGGCAAGTGGCTACATGATCAGGGGTACAAAGTTACAGTTGCCTTTAACCATCACCAGGTTTTCTGCAATATTTGCATTGTTACTAAGCCAGGTACGACCGCTTACGGAGCGCAGCTCTGTGAGCCCCAGAATTGCTGCCCTGGGAGGAAAAAGCCATCAAAGCCCAAAACTGTTCTCCCTCTAGCAGGCACCATGTGTACAACAGCAGAGGTTGCGTAGTAACGGCAGCAGGAAGGCGTCAGCTCTGCCCTCCTTCGCTCCCCGCAGAGCGCCGAGAAGAGCGAGGTACGTATCGGCAGCAAAACCGGGCTCTTAAACTCCCTAAACTTTCCTTTCTGCTTACCGAGGAGCACGTAACGATTTCAAAGCCGTGCAGCCCAGAGGCTGCTTTTTGGGGCATTGCTGGTTGTGCTTAATGGAACTGTTGTGTGAGCCAGGGGGTGGGGTGTTCATAGGGAGAAGAAACTGGGGGAGACACTTAAGATTTTGGGAGGAAGGAAGGGAGGCAACTCAGCACGAGCTCTCGGCACTTCTAAACCTTTTTCTCTCTTCTGCTCTGCCTTGTGAAAGTCTGAACGAGCCGTTACTGGGGATAAAAGTACTGGGAAACAAAAGGGAGACAGGGAGTAGCCGGCAGCCGGAGGAGGAAGCCAGCAGGGCGATGACGAACGCCTTCCAGCCCCAGCCAGACGCTGGGATGTGGGACGGGTGTGCGGGCAAGCTGGTGGCCACTGGGGTGTCCAGGGTGCCGCGGCACAGCAAGGGGACCGAGGCAGGCAAGTCAGTGCAGCGGCAAAACTCCGATGCGCCCGTCCTCCATGGCGCTCCTGGTTTTGTTTCAGACAGCTTAGAGACAGAGGCCTTTGCCTGTGAGGTGCAGCTCGTCTGCTCGTCAGCGTGTTGCGCTAATGAGGGAGACAGAATATGAAAGATGAGTCACGGATAGGACTGGTGAGGGATGGACCGGGGAAACATCCCAGGCTCTCCAAGCTGGAGCCATCTGGCAAGCTGGAAGTCAGGGAGACAACTTTGTTGTTATTCCCGGTTCTCAACTCCCCGGACAAGTACAAGGGAGGTCCTGTCTGCCCTGGCCAAGGCTTCCCCCCATGTTGCCTCTCCCCTGGGTGACCTGCACGCATTCCCATTACACTCTGGATCCCAGCATGGGGCAAAGGCTGTCCTCCCAGCCCTGGTGGAACACCTTCCCATTTAACATTTGATCCTCTTATCCCTTTTGCATCCCTTCACTTACAGGGATTTCCCCCTCTCTTTTTCCTGAATATCCCAGTGCTCCTGCTGTGGGGGGAGATAGGGGTGGATGGGAAAAAAGGAAGGGGGGAACGGGAGGAAATAGAGGAGAAAGAGAGGGAAGTGGGAAAGAAGTTTAAAAAGAGGAGAGAAATAAGGAAAGAGCAGAAAAAGGGAAAAAAAGGAGGGCAGAAGGGGTGGAAAAGAAACAAAAAAGGGAAGGGGAAAAGAAGGAAGGAGGAAAGGGAAACAAAACATGGAAAAGAGGAAAGCACAGGAAAGAGGGAAGGAAGGAATAAAGGGGAGGAAATGAAGAAAAAGAGGAAAGAAAGAGGGAGGGGAGGAGGGAGAAAATGGAAAAGGGAGACAGAAGAAAAAGAAGGAAGTGGGAAAAGCACAAAAAAGAATGGGGAAGGTGAAAACAAAAAGAGGGAGAAGGAAGTGAGGAAAACGGGGAAAAGGTAAGTGGATATAGAGGAAAAAGATAAGCGGATATAGAGGAAAAAGATGAAGTGGGGAGGGAGGAAGGTGGAAAAGGATTAAAAATAGAGAGCAAAGGGGAAAAGACAGGTGGAAAGAAGAGAGAGGGAAGCAAGAAGACAAGGAAAAGGGAAGAAAGGTAAAGGTAAGAAGGGGGAAAGAGAAGGGAAAGGGGCAGAAATGGCAAGGCAGGAAAAAAAGGAAAGGAGTAAGGAAAAGGAGAGAAAGTGGAAAAGAGAGGAGGAGGAGGACAACAGAATGGAACAGCCGCCCCGCTCCGCTACTCCCCGCTCGGTTCCGCGCTGCCGTGCGCGCCCCGTGGGGCGGGACCGGGGCGGGCGTTGGCGGCTGCGCGGTGTGGGGCAGGAAGAGCTGCGGTAGGAGCTGCGGGGAGGGGGTAGGAGTAGGGGTTTGTGGGACGGTGAAGTCCAAACCGGGGGCAGGCAGCAGCATGCTTGCAGCGGGCGGCGGGACGCGCCCCGATTAACGCCCTTGTCCATGGTAAGCGCTGCCTTTGCGCGGCTCCGCCGCGGGTGCGGAGCGTCGCGCCCGCGTCCTCGCCCCCTTTTGCATGCCCGGCGGCTGCGGGGGGAAAACTTGCGGAGGGCTCGGACCTGCGGCTGCGGCGGGGAGCGCGACGGGACGCTGCGTCTCCCTGACGGGCTCCTGCCTCGGTAGGAACTTGCCGCGCTATTTTAATTTGGATAGGCGTGAAATTTGTGCGGGGGGTTTGGTTTGTCCTTCCTCTCCCAGAGGTTAAGGGAGCAGAGCAGTTTTCCCTACTAATTTTTGTATTTTTTCCTGAGCGAGGAGAGGGATATACATATATATAGATATATAGATACATTTTTTTTCTTTATAAACTTTTTAGAAAATGCCAAGACACGCGTTTCCCCCTCTGCCCCCCTAAATACCCAACTTTGTTTTAGCACCTGCGGCTGCAGGGATGCGCGCAGGGAGCCGCAGCCCCGCTTGGCCTCTCCCTCCCCTCTGCGATCGCGATCTCATGGTAAGGAGGGCGCGGGGCAGGACCCCCCACCCCCTATTCCCCGCCCGCCGGCTCCGCTCCGGGCTCCGCTACCTCTCCCCGACGGCTCCGGGGAAGCATCCAAGCATCCCGCAGGAAGCTTGTTGAGGGAGGGGGTGGCAATAGGGAGGTCCCGGGCAGCTCCGGGCTCCTTCCCATCCTGAAGAGGGGAGCGGGCTATCCTTCATTTGCAGTTGCCCGTCCTATTTGCTGCACTTTTGGAAGTTATTGTTGGTCAATGGTGGGGAACTGTCCGTCAGCGGCCCCGGCGCCGGCGGCTGCCGCGGGAAACCGCACGTGGGACAAAGGCGGCCGCTGGAGTGTGGTGGCTGCGGTGAATAGAGGGAGGGAAGACAATTAGTTGCCGTGTTGTTGGGGCTTTTTACTTGTCAAACTGGAGCCTCGTTGCTTTTGTTGTTGCCGTGTAAAGGGAAATCGCGGGGTTTTGTTTTGGTATTAAGGGCCTTAAAGGTTGCTGGCTGACACTTTGCACGAAGGCCAGAGCCCAGAGCGGTGCGGAGAGAGGGATGGTTCTCAGGCCGGCAGAACACGCACAGGTTTCCCCCCCTTGGTAGCTTCATCTGCCCCGATTTTTCCCCCTTCCTGCCTCCTCAGATGTGGCAGTCAACTTCAAACACACATGTTCTGCTCACTGTTCTGCTGTTCAGCACAGTG
>JAVHNF010058342.1:62108-77880 GCA_034783455.1 Micropsitta finschii
GGTTGCAAGTTTCAAGTAATAAACTTCAGAGGCAATTTATGATCAGTTGAAACCAAAGAGAAGATGATGCATGATGTTGGAGTTCACAGAATCATATAATTACAGAATTGTTTGTGTTTGAAAGGACCTTAAAGCTCATCCAATTCCAACCCACTGCCAAGGGCAGGGGCACCTTCCACTAGACCTGGTTGCACAAAGCCCTGGCCAACCTGGCTTTGAACACTGCCAGGGATGGGGCAGCCACTGCTTCTCTGGGCACCCTGTGCCAGTGTCTCACCACCCTCATAGTGAAAAACTTCTAGTATCTCATCTAAATCTACCCTCTGTCAGTTTAAAGCCATTCCCTCTTGTTCTGTCACTACATACCCTTGTAGGAAGTCCCTCTCCAGATTTCTTGTCAGGTCCCCTTTAGGTATTGGAGGACTGTTATAAGATCTCCCCACAGCCTTCTCATCTCTAGGCTAAACAGAAGCTGGGGATATCTTCTTAAGGTTCCTTCTTCAACCTTTGACCTTTAGGGAGGACTTCTAGGTGTTCAGCAGTCACAATGAGGACAGCTGTCTCTTCGGGAAGATCATGCACCAGCCCCTGCTGATGCCTCAAGGATGTCTAACAGAGATTTGTGGTCCATGCTAGGGGCATCTGTGCTTGCTGCCTGGATGTGGACTGGCCTCTGGAGCCATTGATCACTGCAGCTCTCCCTCCTCTCTCTGCAGGCTGGGTAACTGCGATGTCACATCAGCCTGCTGCACAACCCTTGCCACTGTCATGGCTACCAAGCAGTGCCTTACAGAGCTGGACCTGAGCTACAACCCACTGGAAGATGAAGGCATCAGGAAGATCTGTCAAGCCTTGAGGAACCCCAGCTGCAACGTGCAGCAGTTAATGTGAGAGGTGTTTGTGGTCCTGCATGTGTTCCCTTGGCAGGGGGTGAGCTCAGGGAGGGGATGCAAGCACTGGCTCTTTGGGAATTGCTCTTGAGGGCAAGTGGTGGCCTAGGGAGAGGGTGGAGGGTCAGGTGCCATCTGCATGTTGCAAAACTTATCTTGTCCTTCCAAGTGACATGACCACAGTGCTTTGATCTGCTTTGGTCCATAGGGCCCAAGAACAAGGAGAAGGTGATGCTGGGGAGGGAGTAATATGGTCCTATCCTTTAAGGCATGTTTCTGGCTGTTGGGCCAGTCTCTTAAACCTAGATGAGGCTGTTTCTGTTATATGATCTTCTCATACTGGCCATTTGTGCATCTTTGTCTTTCCTTAATGGAGGATGCTCACTAAACCAGCTTACCTTTCTGTTTGGGTTAGTTTGTACGACATTTTGTGGAGTGCTGAAGTGGATGATGAACTGAGAGTGCTGGAGGAGTCCAAGCCTGAGGTGAAGATCATTTCGTGAGTGGTGACTGCCTAAGGAGAAACGTCAAAGCAACGTCCTTGTCTTAACTTGAACTTTTTTATTCATAAAGCTAATTAATTTAATAGAGAATTTGCCTGTACCAAAATACTTGTGGATTGCCTGAGTAGATGTCCAGGGAGCTGACAAACCTTCTGTGCATCTCTGGATGTACTAACTCCAAGGCTCATGAAAACGTTGTTCATTTTCACTGCAGTATTACTATCCTTGAAATAAACAATTACTGGGCATCTTCTAGAAGTGGGTCTCTACCCTTTAGGAGCTCATTAATCATATAATCCCTTCTAATGCATTAGTCAGGCTTTAAAAAGAGCTCCTTTCCAAAGGCAGGAGGAGATTTACCTGTTGTATTATTACTGGTTGGTGCTTTTACCAGGTTGCTGGGGAAGATTCTCTAAAACCCAAATGTTTTCTAATCTAAAATGAAGCTTTCCCCTGCCTTTCCCTATAAGGGTTCTTGGAACTCTGATATATATTCCAGTATTGACCAAGACAATAGAGAAGGAGGAAATGAGCAGCTGTTCAGCTGCATGATTATTTTAAATTGGTATCCCTTGAAAAGCAGTTTTGCTACAAACAAAAAATGAGTTTCTGCTAGTACGGAAAATGATTAAATGGTTTGGTTTGTGTGCCAGGGCAGGAGTGGTTCTACAGGAACTATAATAAAGTCTGTTTGCAAATAAGTAAATGTGTCATTTTTCGGCTTGTAAGAAGAAAATGAAGATATTTCTCCTTTAAGACCAATCCATCCCTCCTGAGCTACAATACCACTAATAACTTGTTTTACACATTAGCTTTTGGTAAGCTCCTAGCAGAAGCATGTCAGGAGAAGGTCTTAGTTAAGGCCTCAGGTGGACAGCAAGCCTAGAAGGCTGGTGCCAGGGGATACTGATTGGTTTTTCTTACCCAGGCAGAGTTTTAATAAACCTTGTTCCAAGAGAAAATGCAGCTGTTGCACACCTGAAATACAAAAGAATTAACTTGGCTTTAAGAACACAAGGGACAAACTTGGCATTGGCCTGTAGTGTCTTTGCAGGAATGCCGAAGAAATCCTGTTCCACATCATCTCTCTTCCTAGAGCAGTCACTTGGTGTTCTGTTCACTTGCAAATCCTGCCTGGTCACCCACATTAAAGGTGTTCCCAGGCTTTGGCTTCAGATGCTCACATGTTCATACTGTAGAGGTTGTAAGTGGCTTTTCTTTGACTTAAGGAAAACTTTGACCTAAGCATAGTTTCTACTATAGCCTCCACAAATATCAAATGGTGCAGAAGAAGTAGCTTATTTGTGTCTTCAGGCAGGTGTGACGGATGGAGTTTACTTTTTTCTCAACATGTCTTTTTTAGCATTTTGGGCAACCTCAAAACCACTCCTTTTTGCTTTAAGAGCTATTTGGTCTTCTCCTTCAAGGGCAGCAGTAGTTCGTGTGTTTAGAAACCTACCCATCCTGAGTTGCTCTTAAAAATAGGCTTTTCCCATTCATGGTCTCTCCTGGACTTGGTGTGTGTGGGCTCGTTTCAAGCTAGGGGTGAAGATAGGGCTGAAGAGGGACAAGAGATATGTAGGGGCATGAGCACAAAAAAATCAGGCATCTCGATGGGTGTAAAGACAGCACTCCAAAAGAATTAAGCAAATACTAGAGGTGGATTTCTGAGAGTACATGATGTGCTGGATAGAAGACAATGTCTGCAAGGGAAGGGAAGGTGTATCTGTGCTGCTCCCAAAGCAGTCGTGGTCAGGCAGGTTGAAGGTGAGGTAGTTTCCAGACAAAGCCTCCCTTGGCCCCATCTAGCAGGCAGGATGGGCTGAGGACTGTGTCAATCAAAGTCCAACCTGAGCCAAACTATCCCAGAGCCAGCACCTGCCTGTTGGCAGTACACATTCCCTGCAGCATCACCAGTGCTGGCTACCCATGGGGTGGCACTCTCCTCTTGCACTCAGCTTCAAGACACTGCTGCTGCTGCAGCACTGCAGCCTGCGAAATGCCTCTCTTCTTCACTGCAGGCTGAGGAGCACTGAGATGCACCGGCAGCAAGCCCCTGTAGCAAGAGACACTTGTGGTCATAAATAAGACTAAAGCAATGACTTATATTCCTTAAAACTTACCTGTTTCTATTTATCCATTAGTTGGCCCAGCTCACTTCTCTGACAAACCTTGTCGCAACCATGTATTTGTGGGAGTTGAAATGCAGAGCAATTTGCTTCCACATTTTAGATGTGTGGGTCTTCACCATTTTAAGCTGAAGTGAGTAGGCAGTAACTGAGTCACAAACCTTTCATGTGGGCTAAGATATTAGGCTGGCAATCAAAGTTTTGCTCATACCAAGTTCACAGCTGGAGCACTCAGCAGCTCCCAGGATACCACAGCCATATTCTGGTTCTTTCAGGGCAAATGGTTGGGCCCCCAGTGGTTTAAAATACTGACTTTCTATCAGCAAGAGTTAGGTTTCACCTGGTATAATGAAGCTTAAAGATAAAATTATGAAGCCAAAACAAGAAAACCAGGCATGACTTCCAGTTTTCAGGAAATACGAGAAGCTTAAGAACATGCTCCATGAGATCAAATAGCAGAGAACTTGAATCCAGAGAGAGCAGGTTTGTATTTTAAATCTCAGTAACAGCAACACTGCTTTAGAGGGTGTTAAAACTTCAGGTTTCTGTCAGTAGTTTAGCGTTCTGCAATAAACTTATTTTTCCATTCACGGCAGCGTATGACCTCGGGCAGGGTGGTCATGGTGTTCCAGTTAATGTTGCCAGGAGCAGTTAAGCAAAAATTACTGGCCTGGTGAACAGGTCATACCCCACTTGAACCTGGTACTGGCTTTGGAAGAGCATTATGTCACAGCTGCCCTGACTGCTCTTTTGCTGCCTGGGCTTTTGGGGAAGGAGCTCCAGCACAGCAATGCCCCAGGCACCAGCTCCAAATAATACAGATGCTAACAAACAGCAATTTCAGTGCTCCAGTTGAATCTAGAAGGGGAAATCAAGCCAGCAGTGTTTGAAAGGTTAACCACAGCTCCCCACTTTCTCCAAAAATAGTGCTTGCCAACTGAGTCACTCCCAAATCTCTACTAAAATAGTCTGAAAGGGAGTTATTTCTTGCCTGAATTCCTCTTTTGCATAGAAAATTATGACTTTTCATTATCATTTCAAACATACATATCTTTCAGTCACCTTAGCTCCTCAGTTACCCCTTCCTCTCCAGCATCTCCTTTTCATGTCATCTATTTTACCAATGGGGAAAACACACACCAATGAAAAAACCCGTAAACTAAGGGGAAAAGTCCCTCTCCCCATAAAGTAAAAAGAGCTTTATATTACTTTGCCCATTCCTCTGCTCACTGCTGCAAACAAACCACAGACATCTTCCCTTTCTCTTCCTGGGCCACAGCATCACCGCCCCTCCTTCCTCACTTCTCCCAACTGTCTGGCACCCACACCATAGATACCGGCAAAACACAGATCCCCATGTTGGCAATGACTTACAAGTTGACTGCTTTATGATTATCTCAGCTAAAGCCAGCTGCATCCACCAAGGGAGGAAACTCAGCCCCTAGGAGGAAGAAGAAACACGCTGGGTCAGCAGCCTGAGTAAATGATAAGCCTTTCCAAGCTAGAGGGCACATGGGTAGCACATGGGATTCAGGTGTACTGGGGGGCTGGAAGCTTTAACTGGTCAACATTGTATCTTGACCTATCTCGTTTGCAGTTAAAGGCAGGTATGCAGTGGGAGAGGTGAATTGCTGGCAGTTCCTTAAGCCCTTGAACATGTTCCAGAGCAGAAAAGCAAAAAAAGTCCTAAGAAAGGCTGCCTGGCCCTAATATCTGCAGAGGGAAATAAAGCAGCAGCACCGATGTTGTCGGCACATGCACCCTACAAACAACTCGTGCAAGTCCTCTGGTGTTGCTTGCTGTTTCCTACCTCACTGGTAATTATGACATCCTGAGAACCACAACATGGCATCAGGACAGTGTACAGATCCAAAGTATCCTGCAAAGCCAGCTCTTCCCATCCTAACTTCCTTACGCCATACACATTGGTTTTGCCTTGTTTTGCACTTCACTTAGATGTTTAGTTCAGACCCTAAATATGCTTTACAGGTGACTAAATCACCTCTGCTTCCAGGTATAGGAATACTCTGCAGGCCATGCTGTAATTGTCTAGGAAACATTGCTTGCCATGACTTCTAGGTTTAGTTTAGCTAACTGACTCCTTGTAGCTGAGCTCAATGTATCGGCTCATCTCTAGTGCAGTAACCGCAAATCAAGTAGCAAGGCTGCACTTGGCGATAATTGGAACATAAAGCACCAAAGAGTGTTCTCTGTGGCACCTCCCACAAAGAGGGAAAATAAAGACTGTTTTGTTCATCTCTGGCTGCAGTGGGGAGCTGCGGCTTTCTTCAGAACAGGCTCCCAGGAGATCCACTCCCCCATCCATGCCACAGGATGCAAAGCAAATCTAAATTAGATATGCTACGTGGCATGTCTCCTAACTGCAGCAGGATCAAAGATAGCTATAATCCCAACAAGGTGGGTTAGAGTCAGCTAATGAATGCTCTGGGGAAGAAATCTGGCTGGATTTGGCTGGCATGATAGAGAGCAAGCAGAGCTCCTAAGGCTGGAGGGACAGGATGGAACTGATCCAAGGTTTCTCTGGGAAAATCATCAAAGCACAGGTGGGGTAAGGAGTGAAAAGAAATGAGGGGGGAAGGAAAGCACTACAGAATGGTGTTTTGCCTCCTTTCTCACCTCCCTCCACAGTTCTTGTCTCTGTAATCTCCATGCAATTTAGCACCACCTTCTGAAAGAGATAATCACTCCTGCTTTTCAGATGGCTCATTCCCCCTAAGTGTTTAAAGCATCCTTAGGCTCCTGGATTTTATGCCTGGCATAAAATGGCATTAGCACAGCTGAGACTATGGATCTAGCTCTAGTAGTATGTGCAAAGATGTTGCCATTCCCTGCTGGCATCCAGCTGCAACAGCCCCAGCTCCAACATCCACGGGACATACTTGTTAAAAATAAAACACAATGAGATCCTATTGTTTTGGATAGAGAAAGAAGAGTTAAAACAACTGCATAGCAAAACCAGATGAAAAGCATGTTGCTCTTAGCCCTCTTATTCATCATGTGCTTTTTATGGGCTTGCAGAGCTGAGATGGCTTCACATATCAATATGGATTGGTTTCACCAAGAGCAGCAAGGGGTTAGGGATGCTCTCCTACAAGCATCTAGCAGCTCAGCCTTTCTCTGTTGTGTCCTACAGTGCCTGCTGGGCCTTTTCCAGGAGCTGCAAGGAAGCTGTATGTGGAGCAGCTCTCACTGTCCCCCTGAGGCCAGATTTTCCAAGGGGGCATCCAAACCACTATCCCTCCACGGTTTTGCTGGAGTTAGTTAGGCTGCATCCTCTCCACCACATTGTTCCCCACATACACCCTGCTCTGTGGGCCAGCTTCATCAATATTGGCTCCTGTCTTGCTGAGCAGGGTGGTAACTTGTTCTTCTGGTACAGTAAACCAATTTCTTAGCACATCAGTGGTGGCATGGCACGTGTATGGTGACTTTAACCAAGGCCCATGAGCACTGGATTAGGCATGATGGTTAGGGAGACATTAGACTCTACTGTGTGCTCTTATATAAGTATCTGCTGTGCAATTCATTGCAGGTTCTTGAAAGCAACTTCTGTTGGGTGAACAACAGCCAGTTAGTAAGTTTGTTTGAAAATGAGAGTGTCCACTGCCTCACAGAGAGCTCACTGGTGGTTAACAGCCTTAGGAGGCTTTTCTAGGACCAGTCAGAGGATGGTCTCCTGTCCCTCCCTTGCTCACTTGTGCCTTTGCAAGGGAGTAGGCAAGACTCCTCTGCCTTCAGGTTGTTATCGCAGGAGGATGCCAGGGTCTAGTTGGTAATGCCAAGGTGTCCTCGGCTCACAAATTCTCCAGAACTTCCCTTCCCTGAAAGCCCTCTCTGCACCATCAGAAATGTGCTGTTCCACTCACTGATGTGATGATGCTCAATTACTATTCCCCTTCCCCAAGACAGACATCGAACTTTAACCTTCCTGCTACTGTGTGCATTGAGAATGCCCAAGGATCACAGATGTCAAGGCAGACATCTGTACTGGCGGCTTGGAACTTGCTGGGTAAGCACAGAGACATTATGGGCACTTGTACCTATGGGCAAACTCTGGCTATGTTCTTTGCCTTGAGGTTCTAGGGGTCTGCTAAGCCTGCTAGTGGAAGGAGGCTCAGAGTCATAAGGACTGGTTGGCACAGAAGGAGGAGGTGGTTTTATAAGGCCCCCTTCTAGGAAGAAGATTTGCTAGCCTAAAGACCATATCTTGTTGCAGGTTGGTAGTGAGTTAAATTTCTCTGTCAGTTTTAAAGGCTCCTCCTCTTAGTCCCATTTTTTTTCAGGAATCAAATTATTGGGAAGTGTTTATTTAGACTGAGATTTAGGTCTCACCCACAAGAGAATATTTCTTGTCAGTCACCTCCTGTTCTTTGCTATTTCTAACTCCAGCAGTGATTGCTGGTAGTATGTTTTGCAGTGTCCCATCCAGTCACTGATGAGAAATCACAGAAGGAAATACATCAGCTTGTTCTGAGGTAAAGAAATCATGAATATTCAGGGTTTCTGTGCAGGAAGTTTGACCAAATTGATTTCTGCTTTAAAGCTTGTTTTGGATGCATAAACAACCAGCAATTTCTTATCCAAAGCTGAGCACAGTTTCTTGGTAAAATGTTTGTTTTTCTGGCATGATTAGTGTGTGTTTTAATCTCATCTTAAGCAATCAAAAAAAAAGAAAGACAGCAAGTGCTGCTCCCTACCAGATCTTTATTGTGAACAGGTGTAAAGGCATCGACAGAAAGGGCTGGTCATACAAGAGGTCCCCATCCCTTCTCCTTTCCAGATGGATTCAGTCCCCTCCTGAAAACGGCAACAAAACCTTTAAGGGCTTCTTATCCTAAGGGCACTGGATCCCTTCCTTTAGTCCTCATTTTGATTACCCAGGCTAAGCAAGGATGAAAGGGTATGCCAAGCAGTAGTGCAACAGACCATTTATCTTGGAGCAAAGCAACACAGAGAAGAGCCCAGCCTAAGCTACTGCTTCTTCCAAGGACTGTCAGGTTCTTTCCAAGAGCAGGTTACAAACTTTCCAGGTCTCCTTTTCCAAATTTCCAGAGACTTACCTCCTGTTAGAGAGACACCTCAGGCTGTTCACCCACCCAACACACCAACAACTCTGGCTTCTCCCTGTATCTCCATCTTTTCCCAATGTCTCCTCTGCCTGCCTTGGACCTCCCAGAACTGACCCTACAAACTACAGGTCATTGAGTGGCTTTCTGCCTGAACAGGCCTGCAAATTAGTGGCTATTTACTGCAGGCACAGCTGAAAGGAAGGCTCCAAAATCTCCTTATCTGATGAAGCTGCCTGCTGAGCCAACCCTTTCATGACTACTGGCCAGCACACTTCTCATCAGCACAGTACACAAGTCAAGCTAGCAGCCTCCCAGACACCACTGTCATCATAGCAACCGAGCCAGCCAGGTACTGATCCCATAACTTCACAAGGGTTTTTTCTGGATCAAACCCAACAAGGCAGACCAAGTGAACCAGACAGGCATGGCCCTAGGTTGTAGAGTCTCATGGTTGCAGGAAAGAGCAGGATAAGGCCCAGGGAAAGGGATCAAAGTTGGGAAGAGATCTGGAGCAATCTCTGTAGGAGAAATGACTTACTCAGCCTGGGAAAGGGTGCCTGAGGGACAGGACAGAGTCTGGAGAAGGTGAACAGAGAATGACTCTGCTGTTCCCTTCCCGGTTCAGGATCTAGGCAAGGACAAATTAAACCACCATGTGAAAAACCAGCTAACTAAAGGAGATCTGTGCTGGGGGGGATAACTACTTGGTAGGGGATGCTGTGGAAGCTAGCATCTGACACAGCTTAAGTAGTCAACTGAATGAATAAATGGAATTAAAAACATCACCGAGGCTTATCAGAAGCAGGTAAGGCCCTGAACTGCATATGGCAGGAGGCTGAAAGAACATTGCGGGGGAAATATCACTGGGTGCTTAGCCCAGTCTGATACTGTCCCCAAGCATCTGCTGTAAGGCATTGTCAGAAAGCAACAAGCAGAAGAGCAAGTGACCAGGAGGCAGCCAGCACTTGTGAAGCAGCAATATATGGAGGACAGGAAGTGGGATGGGAAAAACAAGTTTGTGGGAAAATCTCAGGTGGATCACATTTTTAGTGTCCTTTCATCTGGGAAGGCCATGAGCTGCTTTGTGAATTGCTCTGGACAATTGCAGGGCAATTCAGCAGATGCCTGTGTGTGCGGCAATAACAACAGACCTCTAACAGTGTGGTACTGAACCTGTGAGCACAAGCACAGGTCAGTAACATACTGACAAGACCCTATGAGGGAAACAAGATTAGTTCCGTATGTTCCCACAACAGGGAAGGAGGGGCAAAGCACTGATGCATCAGGTCAGCAGCCAGACCCACCACAGCCCTTACGCACTCGGTTTCCACCTTCCATTGCCCCTCAGCCCCCCAGGGGGTAGTACAAGTAGCCTGCGTAAGCTCTGGATGGCAAATTCAGATGTTGACCTCTCATAAATAGGGCTGCTGGGGTGCTTCAGGTCTTCAGGCCACAAGCAAAATGCAGCAGATGATAGGAATCACAGCACACAACGGGGACCTTTGCTCCGGTTTCCAGGTGCCTTAAGGAGAGTGGTGGTGCTTACGAAGTCCGTTGCTGAGGGAAGTGAAAACACTGGCAGGCCAATTCCCAGGGAAAGTGTTGCAAAACCTCTCCTCTCACTTGGTCAAATGCTAGACATCTACTTGCTTCTCCTTTACCCATCTCGTAAAGCTTTACTGAAAAAGAAGCAATTGCAAACCTTTCCCATCCCCTCTCCTGCCCCCATAACTGGAAAAGACCTGGTTTCTCCTCCACCTCCAGCCTGTGCCTCTGTTAGTGGCCGTGGTTTCCAGTGGGATGAATTCCTCACATTCCTGGTGATCTTCCCACAGCTGGCTCAGGGCTCACTGCAGGAGAAGGAAGCCCAGGCACGCTGCTGTGGAGCACCAGGGCAGGAGAGGGCTGGCTCAGCAACAGGAAAGAGGAGCCAGCACCAAAATACCAGCGGCAGCTGCTCAGCACAGAATGGCTATTAGAGGCTCACAGCTGCTCCTCTCTAATTAAGAGAAGAGCCAGTGCATGGGGGGGAAGGCTTCTGAAAGAGAGCCCCTCTTGCATGACCTGGGGCAAGGGGAGCAGCTGGTTTGGTGTGCTCGCTCTCCCATTGCAGCACATTTCACTCTGCTGCACATTTCACTCACTGATCAACCTGAGCTGCTGCTCATTTCACTCACTGCCCAACCTGAGCTTAAACACAGCTCCCAGGCAAGGCCAGGCTCTTTCCAGCTCTTTCTTCCCCATGGAAGAAACAGGACTAGATGCTTGCTCTATGCCAGAGAGCAGAGTTGGGATGAGGCATCACAGAGAGGTCAGGATTCAACTACCCGAGGTGCAAAGCCCACGCAGGCTGAAAGGAGTGGGTGACGACCCATGGGTGCTTGCAGGAGATGGACAGGATGGTGGTTTCTGCGTGGTTGGCGCTGTTCAGGTAAACAGCATCACATTGCTGCAAGGAGGTAACAGCAGACACTGGTTTTCTCATCCTCTGTCCTCCTCTCCCTGCAGAGGCCAGGTGTGGTTTGCTTGGCTTTGGGCTCTCTTCTTCCTTTCATCCATGACCATCTTCAGCTCTTCCAGGCTTTGATCTCCAAAGCTGTCCAGACACAGCAGCAGCGGCATCCATTTCCTGACACAGGATGTCTGTCACTCTGGCTGCTACCACACTTGGGGCAGAGGCTTTCTCCTGCCTCTTTGGGGACACGTCGTGTCTTCTACAGTGGACAGCTTTCCTCTGAATTTCAGTTTAAGATGATCAGGCTCTTTGCTGTGCTGCCTTTGCATGAGAACCATGGGAAACAGGTCTGAATCCAGAGGGAACCAAGCAGTGCTGAGCTGAGGAAGAAGATGGTTTACAAATAAATCCATAGTGTTTACATACAAACATGTATCTTGTTTTCTAGATTAATAAATAAATAAGTACAAAATACTTAAATACATACAGGAGTGCAGACAGGTGGAAGATAGTTTTGGAAATCTCACCAGGAAAATATCGCTAGAGCTATCAAAGCACAGAGCCATAACCTTAATTTCTCTCTCATGCAGATTTCCTCATTTCAAGGCAAACACATGGAGAAGAAACTGGCCTCTGGCTTACTGGTGAACATGTGGCTCAGGAGACAGTTATTCCACCCTCAGTATAACATGTCAGTGTGTTTATACATTTAAACTATTAAGATAATTTTACTCCTCAAACTCTCAAAGCTTCTGTAAGTGGCCTCCGGCACCTTTAGGCCTGGAGCTATTAACATGAGTTGGAGATTCATTTCTGCACAATCGCTGGTCCTGGTTGTTGGTGTGTCCAACCTGTTTGGGTGTGCCTGGGAGAGCTCTGAAAGGTAACTGCAGGCTCAAGGCCATACACAGCGTCTCCTGCCTACCCGTAGTAACTGCAGGCAGTGGTGTCCTTGGGATTGTGAAGCAGAATGCTCTTCTGAAGTAGCAGAAAAAGGCCTGGTGAGCCACTGGAGAGTCCCAGGGAACCAGCAGTGACCAGGAACAGCCCAAAGGCAGCACCAATACAGAATAGGAAGACAAAGGCTCTTGTGTTTGGTCTGGGTGGCTTCAGCAAGAGGTTTTAATGACATGGGATTATTCCTTGTTTTTTCCAGGGTTTGTGCTTCCTCTTCCAAGCTCCTCTCCCAAGCTCCTCTCCCAGCTTTGCAGTACCAGGCACTCATGCAGGTACCAGCATCAAATCAATGAGCAACTGCTTTGCTGGCGCCAGGGGGGTTCAGTACATCCCAGAGGCCTGGTGCAAGTTTAGCTTGGGACCAGCGGCAGCTTGGGACCAGCAGCAGCCTGGGACCAGCAGCAGCCTGGGACCAGCAGCAGCCTGGGACCAGCGGCAGCTTGGGACCAGCGGCAGCTTGGGACCAGCAGCAGCTTGGGACCAGCAGCAGCCTGGGACCAGCAGCAGCCTGGGACCAGTAGCAGCAGGATTTCTTCCCACAGGCATCATGCACTGCAATGAAGGCAGTCTCTCCCCTACACACGGCTGAGATGGAGGGGCTGAAGAAGGGGGATTTCTCTCCTTAAGTTCAGAGGAGTTTGCCCTTGAGGACAGCTGTATCAGACATGTGGCTGTTGCTTGCTTGCATCGCCTGGTGGAGTTAGAGGGGGCAGATGAGAAATCAGGATGTGGTCCTCTCCACATGCTTTTCACATCCCACATGGGCCCTTTGGGTGAGCAAAAGCTCACGCACACATGAGCCTTTCCTCCCCTGCCTGCAGCAGCTGGCCCTCCTTGCGTCCCCTTGTCCTGGTCTGTGCAGTTCAAACCTTCCAAGGGCCTAACCAGATCTGGATGGTGCTTCTCCCCCTGCTGTTGACTGGAAAAATCGAATCTAGGATGATGCTAATCCTGGCGATTTAGCATGATGATGCTCTGACGCAGCCATGTTTGCTGGTAAAGCAAAACAGCCTACCTGCCTGTCCCCATCCTTTCTCCCTCCCTGCATGCAAGTGGCTGCTGCTAGTAAAACCAGTAGCCACGGCTTCTCTGGAAAAACAGCTATGTGAAAAAAGCATGTGATTGTTCCTAATTGGCATGGCCAGAGCAGTCCTGATGAGAACAATCCCCCATCGGGAATGTTCGTGATGACGCTGGATGGAAGGTGCTGCCCCTGTTGGCCCTCCTCAGCTGCACTCAGCTCTTCAGAAATCCCAAGGATCTTGCCCAAAACTTGCTTCCACCATGCAGGACCTGAGTCTGAGTAACCCTTCCCACCCAAGTGGGGAGTCCCTGGAGTCCCAGGGCTAGATTAAACCATCACATCCATTAGGAGGTCAAAAGCAGGGAGTCAGAAAGTGTGCCTCCCACATCTAGGCATGCACCTCCATACATCACTTACACATTCTGCACTAGGACATGATCCCTCTGGGAACTCATATTTTAGGGTTTTTGTGTGCTTGCGAGGACAGAAGTACTATGCTCTTGGGCCAGTTCCATGACTGCTTCCTCATGTCACACCACTACCATATGGTCCTCATCCAGCTCCATCAGGCAGTGGTGGGCCACAGCCCCCATCCAGACAAGCAAAGCAGGGGGAGGTACCAACAGCCAGGAGTGAGAAATTGCACTTCCTTCCCCCTGTATTTACCCCACATAAACAAAATGTGTTTAAGTAAATAAACTGCAGGGGACCAGGCAGCATCTCTGTGTCCCTGTGTCAGCTCTCACAGGGCCTGCAGCAGCATCAGCAAGATGACAGTGGTCCGAAGGAGGAGCAGTCAGTCCCTGGCCAGAGCACAACAGTAGCATCAGCCTGACCTGTGAGCTTCCAAGGTCTGTTTGACTCTAGATAAGTATCCACTTCCCACATAACACTCACCTCCTTTTCCAAGGCTTTCATCCCTGAATCTAAGTGGCTTCATGGCTGATTGAACTTTTCCAACAAACTAGCTGGGAGGTGAATGTTATTTCATGCAAGAGATAAGGGCACACTGACCACAATCACACATAAAGCCTGTTATAAAAGAAGTAAGAGAATTTAAGCCTGCAGAGCCTTGGTTTTGCTCATTAGTCACAGACAGAGGCTTTGCTCCATGTGGGAGTGTGGCTGAACTCTGAACAAACCATTTCTTACCTAGGAGCCTGTTAGGAGACCAGCTTGTCTAATCACCACATGGCTGTGGCAGAAATGAGAAGATGAAGGTTGTTACCTGGTAGCAGCATAAAGTTTGCAATCCTGGGTTAGAATGATTACGAACAAAACAAAACCCAGGAAGCTGGTAGAATGGAGGGGGATAAAAGGCAGTTGCACCCTTTGGAGAAACAGAAATCTGAGTTTCTTAAGTCCCTGAGAGTTGGCGCAGGTGCCAAAGACAATGTGTTTGATCCACCTTGCTTTATCCATAGCCCTGTCTCCCTGCACACCTACCTGTGTGACAGCTGATGAGAGCTGAGACTCAGCTTTTCCCTGCTGGGAATCTGCTGGTGCTTCACAAGCATCCCCCTGCAGCTGAGCCTGGCTTATGATCCCAGCAGGCACAAGGAGCTCATGCTTGCTCCCAGCAGCTTCCTTTTCCGTTTGATGCAGGGGAAGCCCAGTGCCCTGTGACCACTGGCTCCCCTCCAGCCATCTCTGCTTGGCACTTTCTGCCTGCAGGGAGCACGCTGAAGGCCTAACAACAAATACAACATATCCTCCAGCCAGAGGGGAGGAATTCCTGACCTGAATGCATGCACCATCCAGCTTCTGCCACAATCAATATCTCGCTGTGGTTGTGGTGGGGGTAATGACATGTCAGGAAAATCTGTGCTGGAAATGAGGTGCATGCATGGGGGATAAGGTGCAGAGAGGAAGAAGTGATGTAAGCAGAAGGAGGGAATATTATGGTGAGCCAAATAGACTCCAGCAAGAGGTCTCCCCAAGAGGTACCAGTGATCCAGCCAAGCACAGACTTCAGTTTGTTCTCTGAAGAGAAATAAAGCCACTGGTTCTCTCAGCCTTGGGCAATGAAGCCTTCTGTTGCCCTCTCCTGGAGCCAGCCCTGGTGCTACAGGGATGCTTTTGCCATCCAAACACAGCTGGGCAAGAGGAACAGAAAAAAATTAAGCCCATTGCATGCTTTTTGGTGCCCCAGCAGTTGGAGACCCAATCTGACAGCTTAGAGGCACCTAATTTCCCCAAAGCCTGACTACCCCCCAGAAAACGCAAGCCTCACCAGAGTGGCAAGTTGGGGCATCCAAACATCACAAATCTTGTTTTTAAGCATCCACACAGACACAAAAGACATCTGTTATCCAGGCAGCCTATTTCTGTAATGTCTTTTTAACAGTACAGAGATTTTCTAGCCCATAAAGGGAGGCCTAGAGAAACACCGTGAAGCTGGCTGGGCCTCCAGCCCCGACGCACTGGGAAGCTAACCCAGAATCTGGCTTCAAAGCTGAGCGCTGGCTTGGGGACAGCCCCTTGTGGTCTCCAGACAGTTACAGCACTGTGAGCCAAAAATAGCAGCTCTGCCCTCACCACAGTAATCCCACTGGCAGAGTGAGTAGGGGGGGGAGGACAAGTTTGGGTTACATGGGCAGAGCTCTCTCAAGTAGCTTGCACTTTTTCTCCATACATCATATGATGATAGGTATGGGGTTCCCACTGGATTCCCGCAGCCCCACCGCAGCACCACTAATGCGTCCTGAGTTTCTCTTACTCTCA